>JAYMFT010268895.1:0-24230 GCA_038088735.1 Panulirus argus
TATATATCTATATATCTATATATATATATATATATATATATATATATATATATATATATATATATATATATATATAAAGAAGAAAAAAAATGAGCGCAGCGAAGGTGTGTTAACTCTAACAACTCCAGTTGATTATTTACAATGGCCTTGTTAAGACCTTTCCAGCTACATAACTCGGAGGTCCGCTCGTACGGACCGACCGCCGGCGAAATTAATTGGTTTTCGTGGGATATTGTTGTAAATCTCTCGTCTTAAAGCGGAGCACACGCTTACCATTCAGGGCTGAGATACAGTAAGACGGATGTTATACGTCTCTTGTCTAGCAGGGCAATTCACCCTCGTTCCTACACACACACTCCATCCCGTGATGCATAGCGATGGGAGAGGAGGAGGAGGAAGCCAACCCCAACCCAGTCCATGGGACTCTCATTCCACTGTTCCATATATTTCGCAAAAAGGCAATTAATCTATTTCCAGCTGGGCTAATAGCAGTGGAGAATTCAAAGCCGGGAAGACGAACGCAACGAACTGACTAAATGAATGACTGAGGTTCAACACTAAGAAAAAAAAAAAAAGGAAGGAAAAAAAATATAGCGAAAACAAGACGTTAGTTAAATCACATCCCCCCTAAAAAAAAAAAAAAAAAAGGAAAATGAGGAACAATTTGCAGCAATGAAAAGAGGAGGAAGGACGGCTAATGAAAACGGGCACCCCCAGCTGGATCAACGGAGTCTGACGAAGCCATTGTTTGTCAGCGCCTGTTTGGTGAAGCCTTGTAATATATATCAGTTAATTAAAACCTAACAATGAAGGCAGCGACTCCGCTCCTCCGCTACCATAACAACGTTTGATAAAGCATCCCCTGCTGCCCTAACTGCCGTGCCCGACAATTGGATTAGCCCGAGAAACGGGCGCGGGGAAGTGGGGGGGGGGGAGGTCTGCTGCTGCTGTGGTCTCTCTCTCTCTCTCTCTCTCAATACTTCCATCACGCGAGATAACGATACGGACGGAGCTAACCACATCGCTTCCAGTCCCTGCAGTTCGAGGCTAATCGGTCCAAGCAAACGTCGGGCTGGAAGAGGAGTTTCGACAGTATGAGTCCCACGGATTGTTAATCCATCGTCTCTGAGCAGGAGACAGAAAATGGAGTGATCGAGAGGTAGGGTACGTACGGTCATACAGTCTGGGTACGAGAAGAATGTTTTTCCCATTTTCCAGCACTGAGAAAGCGCCTGGCTTTAGGTGTATAGATTTCTTTGGACTAATTGCTAAAGTCCGGATGAAATGAGAATAGCGTGCAACCCCACAGTTTGGTGTGGTACTGGGAATGTCATTATCATATAGAGGCCTTGTTAAGATATAACTATCTATCTATCTATCTATCTACTTGTCAAACAATCTATGTCTGTCTATCTATCTACTTGTCTACCAGTTTATCTGTCTTTTTGCCTATCTATCTATCTATCAATCTTCTTGTCTAATAGTTTATCTATCTGTCTATCTATCTATCTTTCATTAAATCCATTCGCACTGAGTTGGTCTAGTGCTTCCAGGCCAGCCACTTTTGTGGGAATTAATTTTCAAGAACTGGGGGTCACCAACCCTAGGCAGTCCCGTAAGTTGGTACAGAGCAAGGATATCTCACTCTTGCCTTACAACTGACGTATATGACACGGTTAATATAACCGAGTATATGATAAGGTTAATGCAATCATGTATTTGATACGGTTAGTATAATAATGTGTATAATACGGTTAGTATAATCTTGAGGTGCCGACTTAATACACACACACACACACACCACACACACACACACACACACACGCACACACACACACACACACACACACATTCGCTATACCAACGTCACACCTGGCAGCCGACCACCCCATCAGGGAGTAGCAACAAGAGGACCTTCACAATGGGAGGGTCACACCATCCCCTCCCCCTCGACACACCGCTGCCCTGTAATCTCGTAGCCAATTGCCGAACGCAATCGCCCCTGGACACCCCCGTAACCCACCCCCTCCCTCCCTCCCTCCCTCCTACTGGTCATTCAATACGACTTTTTTTAGACAGACACGACCCAGGTAACAGCAGGTGTGCTTTAAAGGCTAATGGGTGCTAATCGTGCGAGGATCGAGGTGCAAGCGGGAGAGAAGCGGAAAAAAAAAAAAATATGGTTTTCTTTTTTTTTTCTTTTTTTTTTTTGGCAGCAGCTTCAAGCTCCAAGCCATCCAGCACCTCAGTTTACTCGGTTCCTTAGCCGAGTAATTCCACCTCTTCTTGTTGCTGGTGATGAATACAGGGGGCGTCCGTTGCTGGTCCGTCTGATGGTAATTCAGTGCCTGATCATTTCGCTGCTTGTAATTCAGTGTGAGGTTAGGTTCATGACGATAACTGAGCGGGCAGTAGTACTTCAGTCGATAATGACCCGTGTTTGCGTTGCTGGTGAAGATTATGATTCAGTGTGTACTGATAATTCACTGGACCTTGTCCTTCGTGCTGATAATTCAGTACGTGCCGATATTCCAGCGGTTGCCGCTGCTCTTTGGTGTTCATGAATAATTTATTCTAGTTATCAGGCTAATTATTCACAGCGCTCCATTCGGATATTAATAACATGATGTTTTCCTAATGATTAAGGGAAAGGATTTACTTAAATTAACACAGAAACCCACTCAAACACACACACACACACACACATATATATATATATATATATATATATATATTACTGAGTAAGAAAAAAGTCACTTTAATGAGACTCTGTCACTGAAAGTACAATCTCGTCGAAGACCTCACTTCAAATGAGTCCACATTCCCCTGCTGCTGAAAGCAGCGCGGCCTTGGGCTGCAGGAGCCTCTAGAAAGAGGTGCTGGGAAATACCAGGACTCTTTCATAATAAGATGTCCTCGGGATAGTTATAAGCAGATACGTATATCTCAACACATCAAAATGGAGAAGGGATCATACCCAAGCAAAATCACAGGACCCAATAAACTGAGAATAAACAGCCTCAAATATCAGAACAGCCGAGAGTGTTTCCCCCTCACCCCATAAATCGTCGTCCTGGGGGAAAATATTTCCCCGCACAAAGCACCGTTAGGAAAACAACCTTTGAAGAATACAATAAAGAAAAATGGGATCGTATGTATTGTGCTTCTCCAGCGTACAGGTGCTGGAATCAGACTGTGTCACCTCATCAGGGTCATGTGTGTGTGTGTGTCTGAACTGAACCTTAATTCAGAGTTTTACTACAACTAGTAATTACAGTTTCTATATCCCTTATGCCGCAAAACTCTCGAAAAAAAAATGAAAAAGAGCAAAACAAGCGACTATGTAAACGAAAATTAGGAAAGCACTTCTGTTTACTCGATGAAAAAACTATATCCTTTTCTATACACGTCGATAGACTGACATGTATAGATTGATGGCTACAACTACATATTACCAATCACCAATAACAATAAAACGAGACGTAACAGTCGTGTATACTTTTTGCTAACTGCCCTTGAAAAGGACAGATAGAAATTAAACTTTCGCTTTAAGTTGTATAGTAGAAAGTTATACTTTTGCCCTTGAGAAGACAGATAGAAATGAGTTAATGCCGTCAGTTGTACAATAAAAAAGTATAATTTTTGCTGGCTGCCCTTGAACAGAACACGGAAAATACACTCATGGGTACCCGAGTTCACTCCGAGACTCTTGTCCCTCGCCTTCTTGCATGTGAACAAAGCAAATCAGAGTAAGGCACGGGAACGACCGACCTTGGAGGTATTATCCGAAGCCTTCAGGGCCGGTAGATAGCCTGGTAGCCAGCCGTCGGTACCTCACTCTTCATCAGAGTGAAATATGCAGCGTGAGACTGGTGGTGTTACATGTACTCGTGCATTAATGATTACATATTCTCTGATGTTTATTCGAAATGTTCTGAAGTACAATATGTAGCCTGACTAACAGCTCGGTTGTGTCGGTTTGAGGTTCTCGAGTGTAAAGAACGTCAATGTAGCGTTTGTATGAGAGATCGAAATGTCTCGAAAACACGATCGAGGAAGGTGTTGTTCGTGATAATGATGATAAGACCTTAGACACTCTCTCAATGCACTTATGGTCCTTGCCTGTCCACTGTTATTATAAACACGTCTACGGGAAATCCATAGAATATCACCCCATGCTTCTATGATGAGTAACACTCTTACCTTACGGTCTTGAGGAAACTTACTCACCTGTATTCAGATTGTGAATTACTCTGCAGCTTCTGTCAAGACCTTAAGCAAGATCTTAAAACTATGGGCACGACCGAGCGACCCTTAACATAAGGTAGTCTGGCCTTCGGTCTGATCCTTATATGACGGGTTGTGTCAAAGGTCACGCCCATCGTAAGAAGAGATCGTACCATCGTGTTAAAGGGTCGTGAAGTCGTGCTACTGGATCACACCGACGTGCTTATGGAATTAATATGCCACGCATGAATCCCAGCTTCTGTCCGTCTTGATTTGATTGATTTGTGCCGGGAAAACCCAGGCAAATTTATTGTGCACCCGGTACTCATCCTCTGTGAGCGGTAGCGCAAAAGGATTACAGGGGTCACAAAGGGTCTTAGTCAGACCCCAGTGGGTTGATATTACAAGCATTACATAGTAACATAGTTTCATATGTTAAGTTCTACGTGCTAGATGCAAAAAGTGGATACAAAATCAAAATTTCAGGTATCTTGTCATTAACAATAAGGTTTTGTGACATTTCTTGCAGGGTTTGTTTAGATCTATCCCTAAACGGCTCTATTTTTTCACATTCTAAGACACAGTGTTCTAGTTTGTGTCCAAATCTTTGACCACAAACTTTACAATTTACACGATTAACATCTCCAGATAGGCCAAAGTGCCAGTAGTACCTATTGCCTAGCCTTAATCTAGCAATTACAACATTATGTAATCTGCTGATCTTATTACTTTTTCCATATACATGCTTTACTTTACGCATTTCACTGTGATGGAAAATGCTTCTACTTGTGCTAATCTGAACTCGCCTTCGTGTTTCAAAGAGGTCGCCTGGCAATGCCTCATCCTTCCGCACACGAGTGCCTCGCGCGGCCTCACGGCAATCCCCTCCCTCGCTCTTGGCTTTACGGTCTTCCTTCACCGGAGGGAAGACGAGGGCGTCATCTGCATGGTCATCTGTGTTCTTTCGATTATGTCACAAGATCTTGAACATCACGACAGAACTGACTTCCCGATGTGGCGCTTGCACAGTGAAGGTCGAGTTTATCAGCAGCAATGCCATCCGTTCGTGGTGTTGTCTTAGCCAAAGCACAGCGAAGCCTGGTCCGCACGACCAACCGAATTCTCGTCGGTATGATAAGAGAGAGGCGGGAATGCACAGCCCGTTAAGCGTGGGTAGAAGGCAAGAGCAGCAGCCTCCGTGACCTAGGTCATACGGGAGATCTTCTTGAACTCACGGCAGGCAGGAGCAGCAATGAACTTGTGAGAAGTTTAAAGTGATCCAGCGGCGGGTCGGTAAAATGTACCTTGTAACTTGTACTTTAAGGAGGAAAATATGCATGTATCTGAAATGCCAAGTCTTCTGGAGTATTAACCAATACCCACTTGATCATCGAATTTACCAGTGGTATAACCTCCTCCCACTGTGGCTTTTCACTTTGTTAACATTGGTTAACCACTTCCCACTGACGTTCTCCACTTTGTTAATATCAGTGGCATCTTGTCCCTTTAAGGTCTTGTTATAGTCATTGGCTGTTACTTCCGACGGTTGTTAGTTATCAGCGTGGTCGTGGCCAGCCTCCAGAAATCATTGGCAAGGTCCGGGGGCTCTCGTTGAAACCCCTGCCGGAGAGGCTTCCCAGAAATATAAAGCGGTATGTGTTGCTGGGGGAGAGGGAGGGGTCAGGCTGGGGGAGAGGGAAGGGTCAGGCTGGGGAAATAGAGGTCACTGCGGGTTGAGGCTTAAGTCTTTCAGGAATTGCTGGCGTGAATGGTGAGTAAATATCTTTTCTTTCATGTGACAGACGATTTGACGTCAGAGGCAGCGGAGCGGCTGGCGTGTACAGCTTCATACGTCATACACAAGACATTTCATTAAATGATGATGTACGCTCTGTATTTACACGGCGTCTTGTCTTATGGGATAACTTCAGCAAAGTGGAGGTTCTTCATCCAGTTCTTTACATTAAACTTAAAATTTTCGCACGTATTGTTCTGTTTAGTGGGTATACATGGGAAGAATAGATAACAGTGTACATGGGAAGGAGGGCACCTCCCCACCCACCAGCCCCTCCAGGAGAGGGCACCTCCTCACCCACCACTCCCTCCAGGAGAGGGCACCTCCCCACTCAACACTTATGATGAGTGAAGCAATGTGTACACAGCGGTCACTGGTAGGAATAGTCTTGGTGATAGGAACACTGCTGGCACATTATTCCTCCCCTACAACTGGCAACAGACAAATGCTAATTGTGTAATACTAGAGTGTCCCTCCCTTCGCACTGTTACATCTTGTCCATGAATCTTTTCATGTGAAGAAATACTCTTCTGTCACCTTGTACAAGTCATTTAATGCTAACTGTATTCAAAATCACGAACTGACTATTCTTATCTGATTTTGTGATATGAATATTTTCATTTTTCTTGAGATTTTCAATGGCTTTCAGGAATTTATGCTGCATATCACTGTACATGGAAATACTTTGACTGGCCAAGGCACCTAAGATTGAACTAGATATGAAATCTAATTTCCTAGTTGACGTTATTAGTGAAATTCACGAAATGTTTCGCACTAAAAGTATCAGAGGATTTGAAAGAAAAAGCGAGTCCAAATCCCAAAGCAAGTTTCTCGTCCTGGGTTGGGGAATATAGATGTAAACTTCAAGATCTTTAAAATGATAGTGAAATATATGAAAGAATAACATCCAAATCCCTTATTAACAAAGTAAAGACCTTCAACTCTAGACTCAACCAAATGTTAAATAAGCACTAGGACATTCTGAAGTCCGTAATGATGGTTAATCCCTCTCTTCCTTATATACATATATGGTCTCCCAGAAATTCACAAAGATGGATGTCCCCTCAGACCAATTATCTCCTGTGTTAATTCTTCTGGTTATAAATTATCCAATTGGTTAGCAAAATACCTTAGCAATGTTCAAGGAAAAATCTGTCCATTGCCTGTTATTAACAGCTTAGATTTTGTAAACAAGGCTAGGAACATTAATTTGCCTGGTCATAAACTCATTATTTTTGATGTGAATTCCCTTTTCACTAAGGTCCCCATTAATGAAACCATCACATGCCTAAGCAGGAAATTACCTAATCTCAATCTTGCCCTGCCCCTGTCCATGAAAACTTTCATTGACTTTGTGTTTCCTGTAATGTTTCCGAAGACGATGAAGGCAATCCTTATCGAAAGAATTTTGGTCTTGCTAAGGTAGATCATCTTGGGCCCATCCTCAGTAAATCATTCATGGAATACTTTGAGACTGAAATTCTATTTTCAATCAATAATCATCCAAAAGTCTGGTTTAGATACGTTGATGATGTGCGGTCCTTATGGCCATATTCCCAAGACTGTGATGTTTTCTTTAATGAATTAAATGACATCCACCCCACCTTCAAATTCAGGATAGAATGGGAAAAAGAGGGCAAACTGCCCTTCCTTGATGTGTTGATAACTAGGGATTCTGATCATTTGTTCTTTAAAATCTACAGGAAGCCCACCAACTCTGAGAGCTATTTTTAATATTTCTCAGAACATGATTCTTTTGTAAAAATGTCTGTAGTTATGTCTATGTTTTTAAGAATATAGTCATACGAGAAGTATCTTTAGGCAGTTAAGTTATCCTAAGTGGTTTGTGAATAAGGCTTACTGGAAAGCTAGGAAGACATTTTATGCATCTAGTAACAAAAATGTAGAAAATGTTGATAGGTCTGAATGTTTATTATTGCCCTATTCTTCTAACTTAGCTAATGTAAGACAGATACAAAAAAAAACTATTTTAATGTTGCCTTCCAGTACAATAACACTATCCGTAAGAACTTAATCAAAAGTAGGCTAAATTATCCTAAAATTGGGAGTGTTTACGTCGTCAAATGTAAGGCATGTAAAGATGTATACATTGGCCAAACTGGAGAAGCTGTAACAGAGGGATGCTATTGGCGCCGTCACTCGCTACACTGGGATGACCACAAAAACGCGATCGCTAAACACTGTCATGAAAACGATCACCCAAAAGACCTTAACAACCCAGTCACTTTGTACCCCTCTTCTGATCATGCTGCCCGTGACGTCATTGAATCTGTCTTAATTGCTAAACTAAGAACTTTAATTTATCCCAGGCAACTTTAAAGCCCATTCTATTATCAATCAAATCGCTATTAAAGAATTATCAAGAAAGGAAAACATAAGAAAATTGGTCCAACACACATCTTGTTATCCAGGCCAACCCCCGCCACGCACCCCACTTAACCACATGACCCCCCCCCCCCCGGCACTCTCTCTTTAACGGTCACTGTCGGTGAGGCCAGTATCTTGTCTACGATGGCAGAAGTCAGACGGTATTTGTGTTGTGGTGTTGGGATTTGAAAAACTTTATGAATTGTTGGCACCTGATGAGGCGGATTGTCTCCGAGAAACATGTTGTGCCACATGTATAGAAGAATTGCTTGTTGTATAAAATTATATGAACTACTGAATTGCGATCTCACCCTCATATATATATACATATATTTGGAGGCATAAGGTAAGGAGACGCATGGCTCAAGCAACAAAGACAGAATATTTGCCTGGCCATTAGTTAGTTTAGTTATAAGTTTCGTGGAAATGTTTGAACCATGAAACACGTGAAGTTTATAATCTTCAGTAAATGTTGGCTCACCCAACCCAGCAAAAGCTCTTACACATTCATATCACGTGAAATGTCTCAACAGTTGTTCTGCAAACATGTAATAAAGTTGTACAAGTTAACAATCATAAACCAATTACGGCTAACAATACGCTGACGTCAGCCGGAGTCCACAAGTGTTGATGACCACAGGTTGTGTGACCACAGATGATGATAACCACATTAGGTGGTGACCACAGGTGATGGTGATCACAGGTGGTGGTGACAAAGAGAGAATTCCGTGTCTCTCTACATCGGTCACATAAAGGCAACCTGTTATGTCTGTACATCACCTTCCTCACTACCATCACCACTAACACCGTACGCATCCAGCAAAAACCAGTTCCCTCCATTATTCAGTGAATGTATTAAGTATTCATTAAGTAATGCTGTAGATATGCCGGGTATTGGATCATGTTGGGAGTGAGTATTGACCACGCAAGACAAACAACCAGGCACTTAACTCTGTCAACAGTTAAATGATGCCCCTCGTGCACGTGCTGCTGTATGCATACACACGCGCCTCCCTCGTCGACCCCATCCTTCCTTTGTACATAAGGATCTATCAAAGTATATTTGATGTACTTTCCATAGGGAACCATTGGCCTGGCAGCCGTTATGGCGCGCCCCTCACGTGAGCCACAATAGTGCAGGCTGCTAAGTGTCCTCCTGGAGCTGAGGCCATTACCACGAACCATAACAGTTGTTCAATACGGTCCACCAGGGACGCGTGCACCACGACGCAGCTCTCCGCTCGAGTGGTGGTTGGCGCACCGGAACGCTGGAACACTTCAAGGAAGGAATGCTGGAACGGAGAAACGTGGAACAAATCATTACGGAAAGGTTGAAGCGGTGGAGTCCTGGAAGATAAGAGTAGCAGAAGGTTGGACGTGCGGGTCTGATCCAGCACGAACCTCATCTGAGGCGGAAGGACGGAAGTATAGCATCGTCTCTACTCATAAACCTAACCATCTCATCGATCATCATCAGTATTTCTAATGCATTAACAGTTCCACAGGTAAATCATGAGCCAGCCACACACAATGACGCCCAAAATCAACATCAGTATCATAGAAGTGACCATCTTCCAGAACTATCAACAAACATTTTACTCATAATCATCACTGTCTCAGCTGCATACAGTAGAAAAGCACATACTGCGTGTGCTTAAGGACTAGACTTTACGTTGCCAAGAAGTAATGTCTACAACCAGTTGTAGCCTCCCCAATACTTGCTCTTCTGGCCGGCCCGACGACGGCCATGTTCCCCGCGTGCGGCTGGACGCCGTCAGCGTCGCCCTCCCGCGTGCACTCACCGGGCCTGCCAACCTCGCTGCTCCTGTGCAACGTTTCCCGGCCGGCGCCGCGGCCAACGTCAACAAAAGACGTTTGAGATTTGTGTACAGCTGGTCCGTCGACTCGGTCGTTATAGAACATCTTGTAATCAACTGGCTAATCTATAACCTTTGTTTGTCATGGAGATGTTCTCCCGGCTGGACGCTAGGGACTCACGTTTGGCCTGGCGAGGAAATTCAATGTCCGCACAACAACATACGACCTTGATGCAGACCTGGGCCATACTTGACTTCAACATGGCCCCGACGTTGGCCCTGTGGCACCTGGTTAGCTGTGAGGACTCGGACGCAGCGCCGCCGGGGAAACCCTAGGCTGTGTGGCCTTCCTCTCTCGGCCATGGTGGCCCGGGAGCGACATGTGGCCGAGGACTCTTCCTGTTACCCATCAGGTCAACACTGCACCCGCCATGTCGTCGGCCGGATTATGAACTGGAGTGTAAATGGGATTCTCATGGATTGTGTCACACAGCGACGGGTGTGGGCAAGGGGGAGGACCGACTCATGTGCTGCTCTCCAGCAAGTGGTAATGTGAGCGTAGGCTCAAGTGTGTTATAATGCTTCGTGACAAACACACACACACACAACTTCAGCACAGAGCACAAGTATATTTCTGATACTCTTAGCTTGACGTCACCACCAGCTGTGCCACCCAACCAACCAGACCCTCTACCAACCCAACCTAACCTCCACCCACCAGCCCAGTTGTAGGTCATATCCAAAGCAGTTGTACGTGTTACATGAAGGCTTTTATAGAGTGCAAATATCCTTGACGTCTCAAAAAGTTGTGGAATGCGTTCTCGACGGTTTTTCTCATTACGATCTTTGACTGGTGTCTCCTGTGTGGTATCGATCGATCCAGTTTGTGTTGGATCACATTAAGGTTAAGATATTAGTTATATATATAAAAACAAGAGAAATTCCAGTCATTTGTGGAGTCGTTATGTGTGTAATCCTCATTTGAAGGTGTTAACGATGTGGCCGTCATAATATAATGACCGTCAACAGGTCTCTTGTTCTGAAAATCATTGGGCGGAAAGGAATTTGTCTTGTGTTTGGAAGTGTATTACTGATGTGAGGACATGGGCGTGACCCGGATATGCTAGCTGCCTCAGGACGGGAGATGCCTCACTGAAACACCCGTTATGAATTGTGACATCCTATGTAACACCAGCATGGGATCTGGTGCCGGGGGGGGGGGGTTGTGCCTGGCGTGGACAGGCCTCAGTAGGGGAGGTACCTCTGGACGGGGAGGAGAGGGGAGGGGAAGACCCATGGTCTTATACATGCAGTGGCCGACCTCCAGGGGCCTTGCCACCTCCAATGGCGCCACTGTACGTACGTGTGCACATGTGTACACACACTCGCGTTCTTAGAGTAGCAGCCAAGTGTACGTGAGGATACAGCGGTGCCAACGCAGACATCTCTATAAAGATACGTCTGTCAACTGGGTAGAAACATCTGTCATGACAGTGGTTTCCTCCTGGCGGTGCGGGTCGTCTTGCCATAGATAACCAATTGTATTCTATCCTCTGCGTCACGTTCTCACTGATGATCTGGGCAATTACCTGCTCATGAGTCAGTAGACATTTGGATGAAACTCTGTAGTTTGCCTGTGATGTGATGACGCTATTGTCACGAACGAATGAGGCCATTTATCTGTTCGGAGACCAGCAGGATCCTCAACGTGATCATAATAACATGACACATCACACCAGGCCATTCATGTGATACATTCATGGAAATGGAGAGGGCACCATTGACAACAGAGACTGCGTCGGCGTCACCATCACCTCACCAAGAATCCGCGTGAAAATAAAAAAAGGTTCCCAAACAGATCTGCAGCAGCACGACGAGCCTGACCAGAGAGGTTTTGGCCAAAAACGACTAAACCATAACATTGCATTACTGGCGCCTCGACGGTGCCCGCGGGAACTATGACTTGCCCTCACAGGGCGGGTGGTCCCACACGGCACCCTTAGCCTTCCCAACCCAGTGGCACCTCTCAGGCAAGAGTAGATAAACAGTGCGACGCTTTATAGTCAACTGGAAGGCTGTTGCCCGGGCTCGCTGCTTTCCCGCTCGGCCCTCACGGCGAAACGTCCTCTCGTCCCTCCACTCACTACACGGCTGCTGTGACGACTCCTGCTGGGATTGAAGGGAGTCCTCAGTTGACATCTTGCCGCTTGGTGGGATAAGGATCCAGAAGCACCACACTACTCTTCACCGTTCACAACCTTTAAGATAAAATGAACTTGGAGGAACTGATTTTCAATATTCTAAAAGAGACTAAAGCCAACAAAAGCTTTAGGTACTAAGTAGAGATGGGCAGATGGGGGGGGGGGGAGGATGAAGGCAACGTTGGGGATTAGCTAAGACACCATACAACCCTTACCACACCACAGCCCTTACCCACACAACTGCCATTACCCACACCACAGCCCTCACTCACACCACAGTCCTTGCCCACACCACAGCCCTCACCTGCGCTTTAAGTTACTGCCGACCATACCACAGCTGGAAGACACCAGCATATATTACCAGGTCGTGGTAATCGGTGGCCAGGACTTTGTAGTTATTGGATAACTCGTGAGTGTCGGTAATGGTGGTCCACTGAACAGCCAACCCCCTCCCGCCTCCCACTCACTTATACTTACTGAAATTATATAATGATCAATACATTTCACGGGCGGCAATCCACATTCTTCTGCTCGCCTTGCAACAGAATATCGTTTGTTAAAAGCTTTAGGCAACCATACTGTATAACAAACAAAATAAATCTCCCGATCCTTTCAAGGCTCACTAACTCATGTAAACAGTAAGGGTAATAATTTCCATTTTTTGTAGCAATCTAAGAGCTTTTCGGCAGTTAACATGCGACACGTTACGGGTAAGGAAAGGTATGACTCACCAGTTCGTAAAGACATGAGTATCATGTGTTGGTTGTACGTTAAATGGTACCAGCAGATGTTGTAAAGGAACCTTACTGACGGATGCATTACTCCTTTCCTGCAAACAAAAGACTCCAGGTGTAAATCGACGTGTATAAACTGATTCCGGTTCCGCCTAACGATAAATCTAAACTGATGACGACGATTCAGTAGAAAACAGTAAGGGTTACTCACAAAAAACAAAGCAATCTTGAATGATAGTAGGGCCGACTAGAGCATTGTAGTACTAGAGTATGATACTTCTGGAGCATGATATTGCTAAAACATGATTCAATAGTATCATGATACTACTGAAGCATTATACTAATGCCCCATTCTACTAATGGGGCATAATACTGAAGGAGCATTATACTACTGAAAATTTATGCTACTGGAACATGATACTACTGGAGCATTATACTACTGGAACATTATACTACTTGATCATGATACTACCTTGAGCATGATACTACTGGAACATTATACTACTGGAACATGATACTACTGGAGCGTTATACTACTGAAGATTTATACTACTGGAACGTTATACTACTTGAGCATGATACTACTGGAACATGATATTAATGGAGCATTATACTACTGGAGCATTATAATATTGGAACATGATACTACTGGAACATTATACTACTGAAGATCTATACTACTGAAGCATTATTCTACTAGAGTATTATATTACTGGAGCATTATACTACTGGAGCATTATACTACTTCAGCATTATACTACTGAAGGTTTATACTACTGGAACATTATACTACTTGAACATGATACTACTGGAGCATGATACTACTGAAGCATGATACTACTGGAGCATTATACTACTGGAGCATGATACTACTGGAACATTATATCACTGGAGCATGATACTACTTGAGCATGATACTACTGGAGCATTATACTACTGGATCAGGATACTACTGGAACATTATACTACTTGAGTATGATACTACTTGAGCATGATACTACTGGAGCATGATACAACTGGAGCATGATACTACTGGAACATTATACTACTGGAGCATGATACTACTGGAACATTATACTACTTGAGCATGATACTACTTGAGCATGATACTACTGGAGCATGATACTACTGGAGCATGATACTGCTGGAACATGATATTACTGGAGCATTATACTACAGGAGTATTTTACTACTGGAGCATTTTACTACTGAATCATGATACCACTGGAGCATGCTACTGCTAAGGCATTATATTACAGAGCGTGATACGGCCACAGCAAATGGACACAAGGAAATGGTAACTCCAGCTTCACGACATTAGATAATTTGTTTGTGAGTAATGTGTTTGAACACAACAAAATGTTTTACCAAACAACTTCGTAAATGGCTGTGATATTGCCTGACTCACTGCTCACCAGTAAGGAAGGCTTTTCATCATGTACGTTAATGTTAATCATTATTGCTGGTGATTATGATAATGTATTTCTAATTGGTTAGGACTGTCAGCCTTATAACTATTACCTATCACTTTTACTATCTCTCTTACTCTACATAGTCCATCCTTAATTTCAACATAACAAAAAAAAAAATCAGAAACGTTATATGCTGGAGTCTGTAAGGTAGACAGTAATATGTACTTCAATACAAAAATTAAATTCCTAAAATTTCACTAGAATCAGTTGAATAGTTTTACGTCAGGTCGCATCACAGGCCAGACCACAACGTACGTGCACACACACTAACACACCACGATATTTGACCTGGTATGAAGGTTGGAAGGCTACAGTTCGCGCCACGATATTTCTTATGGTTGGAAGTCAAGTAATAATGATTTAGAATTCAACATATTCCTGTCCAGCGAGACGTTATGCTTCCTGCTGACTGTACCGGTCGGATTGGAATACTGACAGCCGTTGCCTGTCCAACTGCACCTGGCCAGCCAACAGAGGCCAACACTTCTACCTTGCTTGTGACGCAGTCTGCGCTCTGCTACGCTGCAGCGTCTGGGGCCACGATGGACGCTGCCCCGACCCAGGGTGATGTTACCCCCAGCCATCTCGTGACTGGTGAGGAAGGCCCACCAGCAGCCGGGCCTGGCCCTCTGGTGGAACGATGAAGCCGCTGATGAGATCTCGTGGTGACGCTCTCGCTACCAGCCCGTAGCGATCCTCCCATACGTGTGACGGCCGCCAACACAACACCGGACGCCCCACCACAGGAAATGTTATCATTTTTGCGTCAGCATCATGAGAGCTCGTTTGTATGATCTTGCATGTGTGTGTGTGTGTGTATAGGATCCAGGTCATGATTCCCTGCTGTAGTTATTAACCAGTCCGGTGCTGTCTGACGTGGGAAGCGTCGCGTGAGAGCGTGGCCAACACCGGAGACGTCCTGCTTATACGATCACAGCGACACTTTTCATGTTACTCTTTAATGACACTATAAACAGAGTTTGCAATGTTGCGGAGTAAACGATCTTGTACACGTGAAAACAAACTCATCTTTGTGTACTCCATTGTGGCGGTAAACATGTCCGTGCGATATTGATGTAGCAGGAGAGGGTAAAAAGGGTTAAGATAAAATATTGTGCAAGGCGGAGTCGGCCATCACGACGTAGTCCGAGTGCAACCTGCCATTTAACCTCATGATGCAAAGTCTGAGCTTGACCTTTCCATTCCATACTAGCAGTAAGTGCGTCATGTCTCCCGATGTCTGGCGCGCAGTCATCAGCCTTACCAGATGTGACCTGTGACACCCACCCATTCATCCACCCCACAGATGTGGACGAGTGCGCCTCGCTCCCGTGTGAACACGGCGGCACCTGCCAAGACCGAGTGAACGGCTTCACCTGCAACTGCACCAAAGGTTGGGAGGGCAACACCTGTCAGTTTGGTAAGTACGACCATCCCACACCTGTCCCGCTACACCTGGCCCGCTACACTGACCACAACTCATCTATCAGTACACCTGCACTCATTGGTTAGCTTGACACTGTCAAGATGCCTAATATGACAGTACAACATTAAGTGCCAAGACCCTTCATCTCAGTACACCTGCTGAAACAAACACTGGTTACGTGTATGTACAGACCTTTTGCACCTTTGTTCCTTCCGTACCACCACCACGCAATCAGCTAACATCCACACCGGCCATAATCACCAACTATATTTTGCCTACACACACACGTATTGATAATATTAATAATAATAATAATAATAATAATAATAATTATTATATTATTATTATTATCATTATTATTATTATTATTATTATTATTATTTTTATCATTATTATTATCACTACAGTGGTCAACAAAGATTTTGTCCCAAGGAAAAAAATATTTGTGTCATGTATTTTTTGCACACTGAATCATATATGTTTTCAGAATTCCTCTATCACCCATAGTGTTTTTGTTCCAGCATACTCGCATACCATGACGTACAGTATATATGTATCAGTGTTCTACGGAGCATTTGAAACAAAAAGTTTAACAAACACATCTATTTTCATTGTTTGTGAAGTGCAATAACTTCTTTTTGGAAGGACAAGCCTAGATGAATGAGTCACCAGGGGCCTGCAGAAGCACGACTGGGAAAAAAATGTTGGGACATTCAAACAGCGCTCACTCCTGAGTAGCAGTTCTCTGCCAGTGGCGAGCTAGGACTCAGTGAGTAAAGAGAGTCTTTACCTCTCTTGACAGATTGTGCTTTTGTGTATTCAAGTGTCGTGCTGATATCCCATCCAACATTATAATGCTGAAAAAATGTGTAAACAGTCTGAATTCTTCCTGCTACATCTGCGGTGAATTGACATTCCTATCGCAAAAACGTTCTTTCACGCCCCTCATTAAAAAACGCTGTGAGCGTCACTTTGGGTTGTAAAGTGGGTCACCAAGATGAAAGTTGGGCCCCCCGCCATATTTGTTGTGTCACAAGTGTCAGGCTTCTCACAGAATGGGCAGAAGGTTTACGCCGAAGGCCTTTTGCCCATTCCTTTGGTTTGGAGAGAACCCAGAGGTCACGCTTCGGAATGCTACTTCTGCCTCACAAATGCAAATGGTTTAACATCAAAATCCAAGCATACTGTTAAATATCCTAATTTGCCATCTGCTATGAGGCCAGTACCTGACAGTCAGGAATTGCCCGTGCCAGAGCCTCCAAGAAACATGACACTGAGTGACGATGAATTTAGTGATGAGAAAGTAGACCAAGTAGAGGACAATATGACTCCAGCATTTGAAGCAAACTGTTCTTCAAGTGAACCACGTTTGCTGAGTCAAGATCTTAATCTCGTCCGCGATTTGAATTTGTCTAAGAAGCAAACCGAACTTTTGGGTTCCAGGCTAAAAGGCTGGAATCTTCTCCAGAACGAAACTAAAGCTATTTTTTATCGTGATCGCCATGTCGTTTTCAAATAGTTCTTCTCCCTTGAAGATGATCTGGTGTTTTGCGATGATGTTCGTTCTCTTATGGAGGCCCTTGGCCACGAGTATAACACGGATGAGTGCCGCTTGTTTATTGACTCATCAAAAGTAATCTTGAAAGCGGTTCTACTCCATAACGGAAATGAGTTTCCCTTCGTTCCTCTGACTTACGCAGCTAACATGAAGGAATCGTATGATAACATGAAGCTTCTCTTGGAAAAAAATTAATTACATGGACTTAAGTGGAATGTATGTGGTGACCTAAAGGTTGCGTTTTTTTTTTTACTCGGAATTCAACTTGGTTACACGAAGTTCTGTTATTTCCTCTGTGATTGGGACAGCCGGGACAAGAAAAATCATTGCATAAAGAAAGTGTGGCCAAAACGAACATCACTGACTCCATGGAAGAAGAGTCCTCCTCTTGTTGATCTTGGGAAAATTGATCTGCCTCCTTTGCACATTAAGCTCGGCTTGATGAAGAACTTGGTCAGAGGTGTGGATAAAACTGGCCATGGATTTACATATGTGAGGAATAAATTCCCCAGAATCAGTGATGCAAAAATCAAGAAGGGTATTTTTGCAGGACCATAGATCGGAGAAATGCTTCGAGATGAAACGTTCGATGAAGAGCTAAATGAAGTTGAAAAACTGCATGGCTGTCATTTAAGAGAGTTAGCAAAGATTTTTGGGGGAATCACGGATCAGAAAACTACTGTGATGTGAAAAAAATCTGTTGACTTCATATAAACCTAAAAATCCATTTTTTGGACTCGCACTTAGACCTTTTCCTGGAAAATCTTAGGGCAGTCATTGATGAGCAAGGCGAAAGATTTCACCTGGACATATTGGACAAGAAAAAGCGGTACCAAGGAAAGTGGAACCCCTCTAATGTTGGCAGATTACTGCTGGACTCTAAGGAGGGATATTCCTGAGGCCAAAATATAGCTGAAAATCGAACACTTCTATATTTTAGAGGTAAGATTTTAAGTGTGATACCAGCCTTGTTTATGAATAATATACACTCATTGTAAAATTCAATTGCTCTGTCACTTAACACCAAGCCTGATCGAAAAATTTTAAACAGTTTCGAATTCAGCGTGAAAAGTACTATCAAGTCCATCTATTTTCATTCGTGGAACAAAAAAATAAAATTTTGTTGACCAACGTTAACATTATTATTATTATTATTATTATCATTATTATTATTATTATTATCATCATCATCATTATCATTATTATTTCATGCTTGTTTGCCGTTTCCTGCGGTTGCGAAGTAGCGCCAGAAACAGACGGAGAAAGGCCACATCCCTCACATCCATTCTCTAGTTGTCATGTGTAATGCACCGAAACCCACAATCAGGCTTCACAGACTTTTCCACAGTTCGTCCGACCGCTTCAGTTGCCCTGGTTCAATCCGTTAACAGCACGTTGACCCCAGTATACCACATCGATCCATTTCACTCTATTCCGTGCACGCATTTCACCCTCCTACATGTTCAGGCCCCGACCGCTCAAAATCCCTATCACTCCTACCTTCCACCTCCAATTTAGTCTCTCGCTTCTCCTTGTTCCCTCCACCTCTGACACATATATCCTCTTTGTCAACCTTTCCTCGCTCATTCATTCCACATGTCCAAACCATTTCAACACCCCCTCTTCTGCTCTCTCAACCACACTCTTTTTATTACTACACATCTCTCTTACCCTTAAATTACTTACTCGATCAAACCATCTCACACCACATATTGCCCTAAAACATTTCATTTCCAACATATCCACTATGTCTTGCATCCACACAACATCGCTGGGTCTTCTATACCTTCAAACATACCCATTTTTGCCCTCCCAGATAATGACCTCTCTTTCCAAACATTCTTCAGCGCTCCCAGAACCTTCGCCCTCTCGCCCACTTTCGCTTCCATGGTTCCATTCGATGCCATGTCCACTCCCAAGTGTGTAAAACACTTCCTCCAAATTTTCCCTTTTCAAACTCATACCCCAAATAACTTGTCCCTCTACCCTGGTAAACCTAATAACCTTATTTTTACTCGCATTGACTTTCAACTTCCTCTCTTCATTCCCTCTTCGAGACTTAATAATCGACTTTTGCAATTGCTCTCTAGAATCTGCCATCTGTGCTTCGTCATCAGGAAACAACTGACTCCCCACCTCCCCTACAGACTGCATACTCACCATACACACTTGCCGCAGATCAACCTTTACCTGAAACCACTCACTCCCCTCTCTTCCGACTCGTACACACTTCTTAAACTCGATAAAAACTTTCCTCTCTGCCTCTTGCAGCTTTCTTCCCACCTTTATATTCATAAGACCTTCTCCAGATTCATAAATGCCACATACTAATCCCTCTGTTTCTCTAAGTATTTCTCAAAAATCTTCAAAGCAAACATTATTATTATCATTATTATTATTATTATTATTGTTATTATTATTATTATTATCATTATGAGATTTACTGAGTATTCTTATTTCATTTACGACTTGGTTGTTGATATTGTTTGAGTGTTGGAGGTGAGTGTGTCTCACCAGCGTGGTGGTACCCTCCTATAGTAGCAGTGTGTAAGTAACAGTATCATTGTAGTGGTACCCACTTACAGTGACGGTGGGTAAGTAACAGTATTATGGAATTTCGTGGGTCACAAAGACAGAACCTCGCCTGACCTTCCGTGGCTCATCTCTGCTCACTTGACATGACGGTGCAACCTTTCCCCTCAGACTCGGATGAGTGCCAGGGGCGACCGTGCATCAACGCTGTGTCCTGCGTCAACCTGGAGGGCGACTACGAGTGCCGATGTCGGAACGGATGGGAAGGAAAGAACTGCGACATTAACCTGAACGACTGCCGGGGCCAGTGTCTGAACGGTGCCACCTGCATCGACCTGGTGGACGACTACCACTGTGCCTGCTCTCTGGGATTCACTGGTAAGTACCCGCTTCCCTCCTTCGTTCACCACACAACTTGACATTCTTAAATCCATTGAAATAATCTTCCTGTGTAGTAGTAACAGATACACACACGTCTCAAGTGATTAATGGGTTCTATGACATATGGTATATACCAGCACGTGATGATATGGCAGAGTAGGGCAGTATGAGGTGTCAGGTCTTGAGTGGTGTTGGCTGTGCCTCAGGTCGGGACTGCGAGACGAACATCGACGAGTGCGCCAGCGGCCCCTGCGGTTCCAACGGCGGGGAATGTGTGGACCTGGTGGGCCACTACCGCTGCATCTGCCCCGTGGGCTACTCTGGTCTTCAGTGTGAGGTCAGCCTCCTGCCTGCCTTCCACCTTCACCTTCCTTACGCATCTCTCCCACTTACACTGGTCTGTCTCCCTGTGCATGTCTTCTGGTGGGGTCTAGAGGCTCTCTCGGTACCATCTCTTCACTCTTGCCTTCGAGAGACTCTGCTGACCCTTGACTCCTTCCCCAGTCGTGTTGTACCTAACTTATCGTATGATCACGAACATTGTGCTCATATTTACCATGACGATGTCATTTAATGTTTCCAGTTAGTATGATTTATCGTGCGTGTGTCCGGGTGTATGATAACAGCATAAGGTCATTAAAGCTGGTGTTGTGTCACGTCACTTCAGATGGACATCGACCTGTGTAACCCGAACCCCTGTGAGAACGGCGCCCCCTGCATCAACACCCAGGCCGACTACTACTGCCACTGCCCCGAGGGATGGGGAGGCAAGAACTGCTCCCAAGCCAGGCCAGCCTGCACACAACCCCCATGCCAAGGTAACCAACCCATCATTTACTCACCAGTTATCTCGCAATTCATCAACCTCGACAACATTGCTCACCAATTATTCCATTCTTTATTAAACATTTGCTGGATACACTTGTCCCTCCCCCTTGACACTCACTTCTCATATCTTACTCACCATTTACTCATAATAATCCACAACCTACAATAAGTTTCTATTTAGCTACTACAACAAGGACATCCACCAACCTATTATGTTAACCCTGTATCTGCCAGAACAAGAACAACCACCCACCCACCATGTTTTTTACCCTGTATCTACCAGACCCAAGAACACCCACCCACCCACCATAATTACACTGTATCTACCAGAACAAGGACAGCTACCCACTCACCACGTTTACCCTATATCAACCAGAACAAGGACAATCACCCGCCCAACATGTTTACCCTATATCAACAAGAACATGAACACCCATCCACCCACCATGTTTTTCCTGGATTTACCAGAAAAAGGACATCCACCCACCATTTTTTTCCTGTATCTAGCAGATCAAGGACACCAACCCACCATATTTACCCTGTATCTGGCAGAACAAGGACACCCATTCGCTCACAATGTTAACCCTGTATCTACCTGATCAAGGACACCCACCTACTCACCATGTTAACCCAGTATCTGCCAGAACAAGGACACCCACCCACCCACCATGTTAACCCAGTATCTGCCAGAACAAGGACACCCACCAACCACCATGTTAACCCTGTATCTACCAGAACAAGAACACCCACCCACCCACCATGTTAACCCAGTATCTGCCAGAACAAGGACACCAACCCAACCGCCATGTTAACCCTGAATCTGCCAGAACAAGGACACCCACCCACCCACCATGTTAACCCAGTATATGCCAGAACAAGGACACCCACCCACTCACCATGTTAACCCTGTATCTGCCAGAACAAGAACACCCACCCACCCACCAAGTTAACCCTGTATCTGCCAGAACAAGAACACCCACCCACCCACCAAGTTTACCCTATATCTACCGGAACAAGGACACCCACCCGTCCACCATGTTAACGCTGTATCTGCCAGAATAAGGACACCCACCCACCCACCATGTTAACCCAGTATCTGCCAGTACAAGGAAAACCCACTCACCCACCATGTTAAACCTGTATCTGACAGAACAAGGAAACCCTCCCACCCACCATGTTAACTCAGTATCTGTCAGAACAAGGACACCCACCCACCCACCATGTTAACCCAGTATCTGCCAGGACAAGGACACCCTCCCACCCACCATGTTTACCCTATATCTATCGGAACAAGGACACCCACCCACCCACCATGTTAACCCTGTATCTGCAAGAATAAGGAAAACCCACCCACCCACCATGTTAACCCTCTATGTGCCAGAATAAGGACACCCATCCACCCACCATGTTAACCCAGTATCTACCAGAACAAGGAAAACCCACCCACCCACCATGTTAACCCAGTATCTGCCAGAACAAGGAAAACCTACCCACCCACCATGTTAACCCAGTATCTGCCAGAACAAGAACACCCATCCACCCACCATGTTAACCCTGTATCTGCCAGAACAAGAACACCCACCCACCCACCATGTTAACCATGTATCTGCCAGAACAAGGACACCCACCCACCAACCATGTTTACCCTATATCTACCGGAACAAGGACACTCACCCACCCACCATGTTCACCCAGTATCTGCCAGAACAAGGACACCCACCCACCCACCATGTTAACCATGTATCTGCCAGAATTAGGACACCCATACCCCCACCATATTAACCCTGTATCTGCCAGAACAAGGACACCCACCTACCCACCATGTTAACCCTATAGCTGCCAAAACAAGGACACCCACCCACCATGTTAACCCAGTATCTGCCAGAACAAGGACACCCACCCACTCACCATGTTAACCCTGTATCTGCCAGAACAAGAACACCCACCAACCCACCATGTTAACCCAGTATCTGCCAGAACAAGGACACCCACCCACCCACCATGTTAACCCTGTATCTGTCAGTACAAGAACACCCACCAACCCACCATGTTAACCCAGTATCTGCCAGAACAAGGACACCCACCCAACCACCATGTTAACCCTATATCTGCCAGAACAAGGACACCAACCCACCCGCCCACCATGTTAACCCAGTATCTGCCAGAACAAGGACACCCACCCACCCACCATGTTAACCCTGTATCTGCCAGAACAAGAACACCCTCCAACCCACCATGTTAACCCAGTATCTGCTAGAATAAGGACACCCACCCACCCACTATGTTTACTCTATATCTACCGGAACAAGGACACCCGCCCACCCACCATGTTAACCCAGTATCTACCAGAATAAGAACACCCACCCACCCACCATGTTAACCCTGTATCTGCCAGAACAAGGACACCCACCCACCCACCATGTTAACCCTATATCTGCCAGAACAAGGACACCCACCCACCAACCCACCATGTTAACCCAGTATCAGCCAGAACAAGCACACCCACCCACCCACCATTTTAACCCAGTATCTGCCAGAACAAGGACACCCACTCATCCACCATGTTCACCCTATATCTGTCAGAACAAAGACACCCACCAACTCACCATGTTAACCCAGTATCTGCCAGAACAAGGACACCCACCCACCCACCATGTTAACCTAGTATCTGCCAACACAAGGACACCCACCCACCCACCATGTTAACCCTGTATCTGCCAGAACAAGGACACCCACCCATCCACCATGTTTACCCTATATCTACCGGAGCAAGGACACCCACCAACCCACCATATTAACCCAGTATCTGCCAGAACAAGGACACCCACCCACCCACCATGTTAACCCAGTATCTGCCAGAACAAGGACACC
>JAYMFT010268896.1:0-10655 GCA_038088735.1 Panulirus argus
GTCTCCCACGTCTCCTTGTTCCCTCCACCTCTGAAACATATATCTTCTTTGTCAACCTTTCCTCACTCATACATTCCGTATGTCCAAACCATTTCAACACACTTAAAGTGAAGTATTTATCAGATCTCTTTTAAATATATTTTTGGTGCTGATTTAAACTGAATTCAGATGTTGAACCATTGTATGTGTGTTTGATGATATAAAGAAGGACCACAGAATGTACACTCTATGTAAAATAAGGATTTTGAATGGGAAACACCTGCCTAGACTAGTTTTGCATGCATACTTGAGTAGTTTGTTGAGAAAGTCTTTTACATGCATACTTAGGTAGTTTGTTGAGAAAGTTTAACAGAAAGAAAGAAGAAAAGGCATTTTGTGGTCATGGATTTATAAGGGGTAAAAAGAAAGGATAACTCAAAATCCAAACATGCAAGAGCCAGATGTTTGTAAAACTGTAGTCACCTTTGTTTTTCAAAACTGAGAAAACCTCTGTTTCAAAAGACATGCTAACAGTACAACATAATCTCATTTCCTTGTGTCCACACTTTCACAAACATTGGATTTTCTATATTTCCTAATTGTAAGTGTTGGCTCATTTTTCACAAAATATGCCTCTTAAGGTGTTTTACATTTTGGAGTATTTCTTACTTTACAAGGTTTCTGTGCCTTTTTAAATTGTTCACCTAGTTTGGCATCCATAAATCATGTCACATGTCCCATTAGGTCTTCTCACACCACCTATGGATCATTCAGGCCCTCAGTAGCATCTGTCAGCATGGTGCTCTTGCCTTCATTGTTCTGTCCTGTTACCTTCTACTTCATATGGTATGGGTGGTGTGCAAGGGAAGTGTGATGCATAGAAGGGTGTTTATGAAGCATAAACTTAATAGTAAGTTCAGCGTAAACTTGTTTATTCTCTTTATTTCAGTTACTCATTCATTCTTTTGTTTGGATGTCGTAAGTGCGACAGACATCATATGATGTCGGTATACCATCAACCGTGACATGCATTATTTGAGACAAAATTTCTTCATACTCTTCTAAAGTTCAGTACCCTACCCACTCTTTGGTTCTTCCTCACTCCTTCCTTGTTATCCCACTCCTCTCCTCTTCCCTACAATGCACTAAGGTACTGGCTGGTTGGCCCTACAATGGCAAAACAAAGGTTGATAAAAGATTTTATTTTACTGTTTCATTCTTGTACATTCACATCTTAGATTTTATAGAAAAAATATATTCATGAGAGATTTTGTCAATGTTTTTTGTGCATGGTAGTAGGCATGTTTTCTTTTAGCTGCAGTTTAAGTGTTCAGCTTTTTTTCATTGCTGAAATCTATCATATGAACTCTTTTTCAATATCAGTTACCGTCATGGATCAACAATTTACATGGTTATCAGATCTTCAATATCTTTGATATTATTCCACAGTCCCTGTGGAAACTGATACAGTACTTTTTACATGGTAATCAAATATCTTCAGTATCTTTGATATTATTCCACAATCCTTACAGAAATGGATACAGGACTTGAACATATAAACTTTTGTAACATATTCATCTGTCTATCCTAGCGTCGTTCGCACTATTTCCCTTTCGTAAGTTAAACAGCTGATTCTCTTTAAATACTGTATTAATTACATACATCCTCCTGACTGTCTTCTTTTTCATCATTGATAATTTCTTTGCTAGTAGAAACTCATCTCACCATCTGTTGAATGTATATTTAAAATATTTATGGTGACAGCTTATCTTTGTTTGTGATTGCAAATAGCTGTTAGGTTGACTAATGATTAAGAGTAAGGATAACATAATAGAGGATGTTTATTAAAGGGTACAGGTTTTGAAAAAAAATTTGTGGCATATGTGGACATTTGCATGTTAAGATGATTTGAGTAACCATTCTACAAGGCAGAAATTTGGGTTTATGTAGGTTATCTGAAACAGCTTTATGTGTTCAAGATTCAAGTACAAACCTGTTTTGATTATAAGATTAACATAATTAAATATCATAGTGATAAATGAATATTTCTCCAAGGGCTGGGGATGTGGATACAGGACACTAATGACCTTGTGTTCATGGATACGTTGACAATTGAAGTCACAAGAAAGTTCACACAATTTACCACCTGTGCCATCTAATTGTCGCTTACAAGAAATCCTTGTGGAAATTGGAGACAAAGAAAATGGCATCATTGGCTCAAAGCAGTGGATTGGCAGTGTTGAGGTATGGACCCACTTTCAACCTTAAGTATATGCACACATAGGTATGCTGGTAGCCACATGAATAATGAAACAGGAAGATTCGAGTACATTCTTGATATTTCACATCTTCAGTAATATTAGTGGAGATGTATCATAAAAGCTCTCAAATCATTGTGTTTCATTTTCCTTGTGGCTACCACCATATTCATGAATCACGTGTTCTTTTGTAATTTATCTGTGTACATATATAGGTATAACACCATATGTTCAGGCTGAAAATACAAACCTCTAAAAACCTTAAAACTTTCCAAATTGATAGTCCAGCCATGGATCATAAATTAACATGATTGTGGATTCACAAAGTGGTTGTAGGAAGAGGTCCAGGCAGTGATCCCTGTTTCTTTCAAGGTTTTGGAAGAGCTAAAGCTCATGAAGCCTATTATGTACAAGGGGGACTAGAATATGATACTCAGTTTGAGGATGCCAAATTTTGTGACTTTAAATTAGGCTTGTGAGTAGAAGTTTCCCAGGTTCAAATAGAATGAAAGTGTTGCCAGCTTCAGGAAATCAATATCTCTTCTTTCATTTTTCTGCTTTTAAGGAGACCCAGTTTGTAAAAGAGTGGTTGATAACACTGTGAAGTAAACAAAGTTTGTAAGTTAGTTTGTAAAAGTGCTTTTCCTAAACGACTGAAATTTTTTATTTTTAATGTAACCAAAAGGCATCACTTTGTCAGTTAAACATTTAAATTCTACTCATTTTTCTGGGATATTTTGCTTTAGCAAGCCTCATTACTGGTACTAGTATTACTTTGGGGATGATTTGAGACCTCTAGCACAGCCTAAGCCAGGAATGTATGGTCTCACTTTTCTCATTGAACCCGATACATTGAAAGTGAGGAGTGCTCATAATCTGCCATAGTGGTTGCTGGTGCCTTTGTGTGATTACCAAAATCACTGAGTTTATCTTATATTTCTTAATGGGAGACATCTCTGTCATATTCATGCAATGTTCTGTGTGGTAGAGAATAGTTTTCCTTGTATTCAGCTGTTGTTGTTGTTGGTATGAGAAATATTGGGTCATCCTGCTGTTTCTTCTTCTTAAGGCTCCAGCCATGGACAAAAGTCCACATCAAGGCCAGGCCCCAATTGAAGTATAGAGAAAATTAAGAAATGGGGAAAAAAAGACAGGGAAAGTATTTATGAATTTTTCAGAAAGTGAAATACCTGTCTTTTGAAATGAGCCAGGTCATAGGTATTGAGAATGACATGAAAAGGCTTAAGTTCCAAAGCTTCGACATGTAGGGAAAGAAGCATTTATCAAAACGGAGCCCCCTTAAGTTGCCCATGGGCACACAATAATCATGTGACACAGCAGCTTGCCGAGTATTGCATGGTCTACCGAGTGGTGGGGGCACACAGGCAGCCAGCTCTCGGTAGCAAAAGCCAAAGTAATACCTATAGAAGGGGGTCAAGTTTGGAAGTTAGCCTGGGACAGTTTATAAGTCATGCTGCTTTTGACTTAACTCTTTCAAGTAAGAAAACAGAGCTAGAACCACCACAAATGTGAGAGCAGCTCTTCATACTTGCCCCAGCCTAGAAAACACCGTATAAGGTGGAAGAGAGTTTATAAATGGCGTCAACTGTCACTTCACCACTCGCAAAGCTATACAGAACCATCTAAGTATAGCAGAAGGATACTTGTAGTAGTAGAGGACAGTCACCTGCTATGTTGCACAGAGAAGAGAGGAGGAACTGGTATTAACGACCTGTCCCACAGGATATTTGATAGAAAAGCAGAAAGAGAAAAGCAATACCATTTGGTGGTTGAGGGGTAACTTGTATTGTGTCACTTATTCACTGTTCCCTGCTTAGCAAGGGAGCACAAGGAACAGAGGAAGAATTACCCAATTTGTTTGCATCCATTCTTTAGGTGTCTTGTTTATTGCACCAAAACCAGAACCTCCTATCTACAGCTGAGCCCCACAGACCTTTCCTTGAAGCACAACATAATTTTCACTGAGATTCTTCGCAGGTGTATGTGTCTTGAGTTTCTGCGATTCAGTACTTCAACTCTCTTTGGAATTCAAAGTGAATTGCAACTATGCTTTGCAGTATGAGAATAACAGGAGCTGTTTGTTGTTCTTTTTTTAAAGATACTGTAATTGTGATTGAGGAGCAAAATTCTGGAAAAGAGAGCTCAACAATTGAAGTGGCCACCTTAATACTAACAGTGTTTGTTTCTTGTTTTCTCAGAATTATTTTTAGATTATTAGCTCATGGCAAAGTATGTGAATGTAAGTCTTGGATTTGTAAGAGTGAACCTAAAAAGTAATTTGGTATGAAACCCTGTCTTTTCAAGTTTTGCAAAAGAATATTATGGGCACTTTATCAAATGTTTTGGTCAGAGGTGGGTTTCCAGACTTGGAATAAAAGGTAGTGGTTATTTTACATGTCAATGAAGTATTTTGAGGTTTCTCACCGACTCCAAATTAGATCATTACTTCATTGTGTTAAAATTAAGGCCATTATGACTCTAATGACTCCTCAGGACTGTTTTACTGTCACTCACTCTTGTTCCCTTTGAAAACCTCATTTTTACAAGGCCATAGAACTGGAATCATGAGAGGACAGTGACTAATACTTCTGTCATGTCAACAGCATCCCATAGCTTCTACATATTTGGTAAAAATGAGTACCAAGAAGCATATTCCTTTCATGTTTTGGTTTCTCATGTTGTACTTTCCCATTTCATGAACTTTTTACTCTAATATGGGGGCAGTAGTCACATCAGTATGATCTGTGTAAAAAGAAAATCCACTTGGAGGGAAAAGGAATGAATGTCTTTCTTCATGATGTCCATGCCAACATGACATGAAAGATTTCTGTTCCATTTTCTGTATTGTAGGTTCTCATTTGCTTTGAATTACATTAAATTAAGAATTGGCCACCCTCTGTATTTGTCAGACAGATGCACATAAATAAGATTAATTGGATTTTTTATTAAAAATTTTTCTTGATTTTATAAGAATGAATGAGCTATTGTGTATTTTGTCATCCTTTATAGCTGTTGTAACTGGCTGGAGGGCCACAATTTGGACAATAGTAATTTTAGTATCAGTATAAACACATAATTGCTTGTGTCTCTCATTAGGTTTCTAATGACATTTTATTTTTACTGCAGGTCTGTCATGTTTTAGATACCCTTTATGGTGTACCAAGCAAAATTATCCATGTAAATAGTGGTAAAGAATTGTCCGAACACATTAACACTTTAGCTGATCATTTCAAGATGAGGGGGGCTCCTGTTATGATGGGTGGAGAGACTGATGTATCATCTAAAGGAATTATGGGAGTTTGCAAGAGCTCCAGTCAAATGTACCTCCTTGTTGTGGTGAGTAGTTTCACTGCATTTGATTTTATTATATAATCATTTACATTATTGACATAGCAGTTTAATTGCTGTTTAAGCTAGGAATGGTATTTATATTCATGATATACTGTACAGCAGGTCAATCCATTTTGAATTTTTATAAATACCACATAAGAATTTTATTAAATGAGGCTCCCATGAATGTAATAGAAACTGAAATTAATTTACTCATAAGAGCTAGAGAATGGATGTGAGCAGATGTAGCCTTTCTTCTTATGTTAATGGCACATCTGCCCTCTTCTGTACTATTTTATTTAGGATATGTTTGATGGTATAGAAGTCCCGATGGTGATGTATGGGTGGGAGGCATGGAACCTAGTTCAAAAAGTGGACATGGGTAGGGCTTTCAAAATGAATCTCGCTGGAAATTATCCTCAACCTTTACAATTCATTGGTATGTCCCCGTCCTGAATATTGTGTTCAGTTTTGTTCACCCCAATTGAAAATACAAATATAATGGAGAGATTGCATTGATCAATTACCAAGATGAGTCTTGTGCTGATAAACAAATCCTTTGAGAGCCTGCTGAATGACTGAAATTCATGTAGCTTATAAAAGAGAAGGTTAAGAGTTGATTTGATACAGTTATTAAAAATTGTCAGAGGCTCCGACAATCGTGATATAATAAGTTTCTTAAGGCAATGAACAGAAACTCATGGACAAAGTTTTACTTCAGATGAGGCAGAGTGGCTTTTCTTTTAACTGGATTGTTAACATATAAAATGGTGTACCAGTTAGAGTAGTCAAAAGCAGCTGTATGGATATGTTTAAAAATAAACTTGATAAGCATTTGCAGTGAGTTCACAATTGACATTTTTTCTCTATGAATTATATTTATGCCCTTCTGCTCTGCCATACCAATCTATGAGTTTCTGATCTCTTCCTCAATCATAAACAGCCTTAAAAGGGCCCTGTGGTCTGTTGCTGTTGGAATTCCTTTTTACTCCGTATAGGTCAGGTCAAGGCTATCTTCATTAATCTATCATCACTCCTTTTCATTTTCACTACAGTACCACCACTAGTTTTTGACTTGACCCGTACACTGTTCCCATGAGACTACTGCCCTTTGATTTGATCCATATAGTTCAGGATGCTGATTGTGTTATAGAATAAAAAGAAAAAAGACAAAAACAATTCGCTGATGCTCGGAGAATGCTGCACAGTGAATTATTTAAAAGAATTATAGTAGAATCAAAGAAGTAGTTTTTTGGGAGATTTGCAGAAATAATGTTGGTAGGATTAATAAAGTGGAAAGCATATGTAATGAGAGCATTAGAACAAATATTCAAGAACTACTGAAGTCAATGAAAACAAGCCCCAAGATTTAGTCAGCATCAAAGTTATGCCTAGTATTGGAGAATATGTTAAAATTGCTGTGTATGCTTGATCCATCCCATCAGATTGGGAATGGAGTATTGATATTAAGATAGATAGATGATAAAGATGAAGGTCAGTTGTGATATCTCAGTGGGATGAGAATGACATTTGATAAAGAAAGAAATAGTGACAAGAGAAGTAAATGTGATGAGAGGTACTGGAGACAACAGACATATGAAATAGAGTAGACAGTGAGGAGGGGTGTAGTTAAACCAAAGGTGAATGTAAAAGCCAGGTGGCGTGACAGACAAGAGAAAGCAGTGAGAAGGAAATCAAAAGAAATATCAAAAAGGGAAGAAATGGAAGAGACCTTGAGAAAATATTTATATGTCTACTTTTTATTGTTTGTATGTTTTTTTGTCTATGTGCTTCACCATCTTTTTATCTTTTTTCTGAGTTTTTATCAAGTTTTACCACCTCTGAAGCATATACTTAGTTTGTTCTTCTGTTTATTCTTCATTACACTTTGAGCTGTTTTGGTTATAACTGTGCTTATTACTGTCTCAATCAGTTTTGCTTTCATATGCAAAATTTCATATATGATAAATAATTCTGACCTGCAGTTTCCAGCCATTTTTACCCCATCCATTTAAAATGCAGCTTACAGAATAACTCCACTACCATTCCAAAAGCCTTCACTCAAACTTACTCTCTCCTAGATTCAAAGAGAATGTAGAGGATAGAATACAAATTTTTGGGGGTGTCAGGTACCATTGTGAATAGTTGACAGCTGCTTGTTGCCTTAAAGGCATTATATTCTCTATTCCTTTTATTCTTCATTCTCACCTAGATTTCAAGCAGATCTTGATCTTTAAGGTTTCTCATTTTTTTACTGTTTCATTATTTCGAAACAAATGAGAAATGACATTTTGAAAGTCTTTGAAAACTTTTAAGCTGGCATGTAACCAGGAAGCCTAATTGACACATATAATAATCCCTCGATTTAATGGACCCCAGTATAACTTATTTCAGATTTAACGGACTGAGCAAATAGTAATACATCAATTGATAATAATTGGAAAACAGAAAATAAAAAAATCTCAAACACTACATCATGCACATTTCATATTGCACTTCTTTTTGGTAGCGTGGGGTATAACTCGCTTTATTTTGATCTCAGTCTGCCTCAAGCTATCATGCGATCAGGTTGTACACAGAGAATTGTGACTTTATTTATTAAATAGTTTTGCAGTCCTTCCAATTCAAATTGGCATCAAGTGATAGAGGAGTTAAAAGAAAGTGTTTGAACTGTCTATTGTATTTCTGTATATTGTATAAAAAGATGGTTACATTCATTTTAATGGACTTTTGATGTTAATGGACACCCCTCCCCTTATTAGTCCATTAAATTGAAGGATTACTGTACTTACTTTTTCCTGATTACATTTCCTTGGGCCTATTGGTCAGAAATTCATATATTACAAGAGCCCCATTTGTGTTATTTCTCTTCCATCCATGTGCCAATTTGTTCTTGAAGCTTATCCAACACCAGAAATCTGTAAATGAAGGCCAGCTATCCACACTTTATCACTGTTTGTGTGTGTTGGCAACTATCCACTCTTCATCACTGTATGTGTGTTTGGGCATTAGGGGGGTTTTGATGCAGAGTATGATCATACGTAATTCTATACTTAAATTTCAGGATCCTCACTTTTGGGGTGAAGCTACGGATGCAGCGATACTACAAGCTAATGGGTGGGTATCATGGAAGCCACTATCAGACTTTCTTGAATCCTCGTTTTATAATATGTGTCTCCCTCAGATCACTGCTGTACATTAATAAGTGAAATACATTTAAAAATGTTTTTTCATTGATTTGATATTTGAAAGAAATTTCATTGTGTAAATTTTTGAATCCGTCACCACTCTCAAATGCCTGAGTGTCAGCTTTGCTAAAGATTTTTGATGTAATCATTGCATATTGAATATCAAATTTGTATTAACTCATCCATAAACTAGTCAGTGTCCATATCCATATTATTCATTTAACCTTTAATCTGCTCCTATCATCATCTGATGACCAAATTAGGACTGCTTCTGTGGTCATGTGACAATTTAGATTTTCTTGCCGTTGTTTAAATATCTGTCTTACTTATCTTACCATTAGTAGCCTATAGAGGTCTTCCATCACCAGAAAGGCATGGGAAAACATTTTCTTCTCCTCAGTAACCCTACAACCACCCTTTTAAGTGTACAGCCATCAACCAGAGATACTGCATGCATGGTGACCTCTCAGGAATTATGAAGATTGTTGGATGACTTAAGTGATTAGAGGAACACTTATGGTATGTATCTGTTGGTGAGTAAAGTGAAGAAGAATAACATCTGTAATGTTACTAGAAGAATGATTTTAGTGGTATATATGAGGAGGTAGACCAGTATGGGAGGCCAGTCCCAACACCTGCAACAGCCTGGTATTGATAGCCAATCCCCAGATAGATTGGTAGCCAAGGAAGATACATCATGACACTTTATGGAACCAGTCAATCCCATGTGTATGTACATTGTATGAAGAGAGCAAAAAGACAGTGAGCTGGCACATAGTGTAGGGAGTGTGGTATTGGTATGTGTTTTGGTGAAAGCTTCTGAGACTTTCATTCCTTGAGAAATAATTCAGCGAGTAATAGAGTGCTGAAAATGTACAAAAAGTTTAGAGTACAAATTAAATGTAGATTATAGTATATGCAAATGCACTAAGTATGAAATCAATATAAAAGTATAGCTTAGTTCAATATTATTGTATTTATCTCATTGCCTGTGTGAAAAATCAGTGTAAAATGTGACAAAACATGGTAGGAAATGCAACTTGGACTACCATGGCACCCTTTTAATTGCTCGTTGATGAAATCTCATACCAAGTATTCCATTGCCAGGCTCTAGTGTGTCTTACTCCCTCTCCACATGCCAAAACATAGGTAGTTATAAGTTTTTGTGCATTTTTATGCTGTTCTTATGTAATTTTCATACTTTTGCATGCTTATGTATCATTTAATAAAGGAATGAATTTTTTAGAAATATGCTTTTTGTATACACAGGTTTGAACACAGGAGGGAACACTACTTAACATTAAGACACCAAGATTCATCATTTGATGACTTGTTTAGCAGGTCCTGGGAGTCATCCTAGGAGTGCTAGTTTCCCCAGCATATTTTGAACCCCTCGTAAGGATATTGACATGTACAGAGGTCCCTTACATACCACAGCTTTGAGCATACATGCTTAGAATGCTAATATATAAATACCATGTCACCAGGTTCTGAGTATCCATGGTTTTCCACAGCACCACTAAAATTTTATCCGTGCATTGGATAAGTGTTATGTGGCTGTGAGCTGCTTTTCCAGCAAACCACCATTTCTAGGCAGAGGCAAGAGTTTCATAAGCAGATGGCATTCCTAGGGTCTGTAGCAGGGGCCCAGTGACTGGGGTGGACAGCAGGTGAATGAGCCTCTGGCACAGATTCGATAATGATTCTTCGCTCACTATATAAAGGATGTGTAAAAAAGAAGAGAAAAAAAAGAGCCAACATCTCTTTATCCCCTGGGGATAGAGGTGTAAGAATACTTCCCTGTATTCCCTGCGTGTCATAGAAGGCGACTAAAAGGGGCAGGAGCGGGGGGCTGGAAACCCTCCCCTTCTTGTATTTT
>JAYMFT010268907.1:0-10655 GCA_038088735.1 Panulirus argus
CTAGATGTCATGCACCTTATTTAACTTCATGTGTTTGAAGCTGTGTATGGTATGTTTTTTACTGAATGTTTTTCTTACAAATAAAATGTCTTAAGAGTCTTTAAGGTCTATAACTATCCCATTATTTTATAAATTAAACTACTTATGGGCTTCATACATCCTTTTACATTTATAATGCTGTCAGTGTAAATGAATTTTTAGCTTAGTCTTGGGGCATGGCCCCTGCTGGGTGAAGTGATTGCAATTCTAATGGGGACTAGGCTTAACTGGATCAGGTATATTCCAAAATCCGAAAATTTCCGAAATCCAAAACATGTCTGGCCCCAAGCATTTCAGATAAAGGATTGTGGACCTGTATTACAGAGTAAAACTGTAGCACTACAACAATGAAGCTAGCACTACTACACTGTAAAGCTGTAACACTACCAAAGTGTGAAGTTATAACTGGTAAACTATAATGGTGTAACATTACTTCAGTGTAAAACTAAAAAAACTCTTACTATCTCATTTGTCTCACAAACCATCATAATCATTTCTTACTGTCAAAAAATGAATAGAAACATTCTTCTGCTAATCTAGTTCTAGATCTACCTCATACAAATACATACCTCTTCCCCCTCTACTTCATTAAAAATCTAAAATATACATAAGCTTTTCTTTTCATCAATTCCCTTATGTATAGTTTATATCATATGCTAGCTGGTGTGTACATGTGACATCAAGCTAAATTAATGTACTTGCACCTCCCATGACAAGCTATGGGTGACTGGGATGCATGATATTTTTTTCCACCTCTGGCAGCAGGCTGCTAGTGACATCTATACAAAATTGGTAGGAACAAACATTATCTGGGATTTTAAATGATGACAGCCATAAAATATCACATAATGTGAACAGTTGCTGCCATGTAATGATATATATGATCTTCAGAGCAATAAAAGAGTTAAAATCAGGCACAACATTTGCTTTCTTCCACTCCTTTGGCACTACATCTTTGTCAAGTGGCTTATTTAACAAAATTTTGAGAAGTTTGCCAGTCTCCATATTTCTTCAACACATATCGAGAGACTTCATCAGGACCATGAGACTGGTTTCACAGTCAGGTGATATAATAAAAGGGTTATGTCTTTTCTATCAGTTTCAGTATCTTCCAAGACTTTTCCATCCCATTTTGCTGATATTGGATAACAGTGTCCTCTATTGTTATTGGGCAACAGTGTCCTCTATTGTGACAATATTTTAAGACTGGGAAAACAGCTTTAAGCTCATATTCAGCTCCTCACATATTTCCTTATCATCTTCAAAGTTTCCCCTTCAAATGCCTCTGCTTGATTAGCTGCTCTTTACCAATAATTTGCTTCTGATGAACTTATGGAAAAGCTTTGGATTGTCATTTGCCTTGTCCACATTATTCTTTTCACAATTCCTCCCTCCTCATCTTGCAGTAATCATTTCTTGCCCCCTTATAACTTTGAAATGTTGGCTGATTACAGTATAATCTATATCTCCTATGCTCTTTTTTCCTTTTACTGAACCACATTTCTCTCTTTTTTGGCCTTTCTCCAATATCTGCATCCAAAAATACCCATGTTCAAACCCCTTCATTGTAAATTTCACAGAAACTTCTATAGCATTGCTCTATTCCTTGGTTTTATAATTTCCTTTAGTAACTGACACTCACTAAGAATTTGTTCACTTCCACGCAGATGCCATGATCATATTTCCTCTATGAATCCTGTCTCTTCTCTGAACCCCATTTTGTGTCTACTTTAACCAAAGAGAAGGCAAATACATGTTAACGTTTCCAACTGGTGTATCATATCTGACATGATCAATTTCCATGCTACTATATGTAATGACAAAATCTAGAATAGATGGTGTGTCACTCCTACTGGCTCTCATATGCTACATGACGTGCTGATGCAGGAAATTTTCCAATATAATTTCAAGGGATTCACTATTGTCTTTATCCAGAAGAGCCTATATTCTCCCCATCTATTTCCTGTAACTGAAATTCCTCATTATCATAACTTTAACATTGATAAGGAGGAAATATCTTGCTGCCTCCTTCACCATTCTGACTGTCCTTTCATTCTTTTTAAATGTAAAACTGTTCTGGGTCACTTCAGTTTAGAGGGGTATAAAATATCAACACCACTATACACTTCCCTTCTTCAGTAACTTTTCCCATTATGCACTATTTAAATGAGCCATCCATTAGTATTTCCTGAAATCTAACAGCATCTCTTGTATGAGAGAGAGAGAGAGAGAGAGAGAGAGAGAGAGAGAGAGAGAGAGAGAGAGAGAGTGTGTGTGTGTGTGTGTGTGTGTAATTACCTATTTTTAATTATGTTTGTACAATACAGAGAGGGAGTTCTACTCTTAGGGGCCCCTATCTCGAACTTTCTCTACTACAGCTGTAACATAACTGTCTGTACGCTGTCAGCCTTCACAGTATCATCAATTAGTTTATCCTGTTCCTTCCCTACTCTGATACTATAGAAGTACTTCTTAACAACTTCTCTTTAACACATTTATTGTTTAATTTCAAACTATGTTCTCTGTTTGTTCTATCTGTACATCTTTCAAAGAACTGTTCACAGGTGATAACATCAAACTGATTTAGAAACTTAAAGTTGGTGATCAAATCATCCCTTATTCTTTCTTTTTTCTTTCAAGATGAACAAAAGTATGGTCTCTAATATCTCAGTGTAACTCAGCTCTTAATTCTGTCACCACCTTTGCTGCCTTCCTTTGGGCCTTCTCTATCAGCAACTTGTGCTTTTTTAACTGCAGCAACCAAATTTGTTGAAAAATACTATACTTTTGGCCAAATACACACTGTGGAAAGTTTGCTATATATTTTCTCATCAGTGTACTTGAATGTAATTCTAATATCTACCTGAAGATGGTTTTTATCCTCAACTATTCTCCTGAGGCTTATTTCCTGCTAGATAAGATTTATATCAAGGCCTTCTTTCACTGTGTCCAATCCCTTCTTTCACTGTGTCCCATCCTTATAAATCTGCATTATTTGGACTAAATTCTATCAAACACATACCAGACCAACCTTGGAGTTTGTCAAAGTACCCTTGTAAGTTGATGCAATCCTCATCATTCCTTGCTTCCCTCATGACCTTAGTATCATCCAAAAACACATTCAAGTATGAATCCAAACTTTCTCCTAAGTCATTTATAAAGGTTAAGAAGAGCAATGATCTCAGTATGCCATTGGTGACCCCAACTCATTCTGAGAATACTCCCATGACATGAAACCCTTCCTTTCTACTAAGTTATCTTATTTTTTTCTCCATCAAGGGAGTCTTCACTTTATTCCTGCCTGAAGATCTAGTTTCTTTATCAAGTCCCAATGTGACACAGTGGTAAATACATTCTGGCAGTCCAGAAACATTCATTTCACCCATCCTTCTCTTTTGCCTAAAACAGAACTCCCAAATAGAGGTCTAAAAGATTTGTTATGCATGACTTCCATTCACCGAATCCATGTTGCCTCTCACTAGTCCATGGTTCAGCACAAATTCCAAGTATTCTTTCTTAAAAGATGCACAATATTTGCCATCTTCCACTCTCAAAACACCATACCTTACCCCAGCAACATATCAAATAACATTTCAAGCAGCCTGTCAAAAATATCTGCATACTTCCTTAGCACACATGGAGAAATTTCATGAGGACCAAAGCTTTATATAGATCAGAGCCCTTTAGTAGTCTCCTTATGTCATTTTTAGCATTATCAATGCTTCCAGGACCTACTGATACTGTCTCACAGGAGTTGGGCTATAGTGTCTTTTAAAACACTTTTGAATTTATCATTCTTCTCCTTGCATATCTGTACTTTACATCATTCTTTATAACTTTCCCCTGAATCCATTAGCCACAATAATTCATTTCTAATTAATCTACAGATGAGTTTTGGATTATCTTTTACTTTATGCACAATATTTTTTTCAAAGTTTATCTGCTCCTCTTTTCTAATTTTGCTACACTCAACCCTTGCTCCCTATAACTTGCAAATTCAGGGTGGCTATAATGTTGCTTTCACATTACATCCCAAAGCTCTTTTGCTTTTTAAGGTCTTTTATTGAGCCATATCTCCCACATTTCTAACCTTCATCTTTTTTTGTTTACATGTAACTAACTTTCTTTTGTAACAAGGTCATCAACTATCTATGCACTTGACAGCAATTACCCAGGGATCCCTCGCTGAACTGATCCCTGTGTTCTCTATTGTAGTCATCCAGCTGAGTAAACAAAGCCCATTAAATCCAAACCAAATTCCTCTAAACCTCTCTCGCAGCCTTCCTCTGGGTGTTATAGAGAGGAAGCATGTAATGGGGTGAAATTTCTGTGATAAGAAACATACAGATTGGGCAACAGATTACAAATTACATTACCTTGGCTTTAATGACAATGGAAAAAACATTTGTATAAAAATGAATGATCATCCAGTGTACCTTCTGGAGTGCAGAATCCTGTATATTCTAATGTAATCATCTATATATTTCATTCACAGTACCCAACCTTATATCAAAAGTGGCTTTTAATGAAGATGTGGTACATGTAAAGAAATTAAACTTCACATCAGTACTTTCCCAAACGCCACAACATTTCTGACAACATGAAGATACCTTTCCTACTACTTTATCTTACATTCTTTTTTCTGCTACTCTACTAGTACTTCTAAAGTAGTCAGGCATGAAAGACGTTCTCCTTGTTCACAACTACAGAGGAACAGAAAATATATAAAGATAGGTGTCAACATTTATTTGACTTGAGAGTGATCAATATCTTTATATCCAGTAAATAGATTATCACTATGTAATTCAAAGCAATGGAAAATTTTCAACCATACCACATGCAAGGTTGCCAAAATCAAATTATCATTTTTGTTGAGTAATTCTTAAGGTGACAGAAGAAAGTCTCATATTATCATAGGTTTTCCCCAACAGAGAAAATTGTATGTGAATGTGAATATCTGTATGCATTTATTCTGTTTGTTTTTGCATGTGCATTACCAGTAATAAATTCATACTTAATAAAGTGCTCAACCTTTCCACTTGTGCTTAAATGGAATGAATGACATGAGCAAATGATGTTATAAACATATTTACTAAAAATCCTGAGTTCATTTACTATATCAAGAGAACATTCAAAGCAAATATTACAACACTCCTTGTAACCCTGTCAAATCATGCATAACTTTATAAAGGAAGTTCATTCTGGTGACAAAATCCATCTTTTTATCTGTCTTCGATAACATTCTTGATCATTTGATATGCAGTACCACCTGCAAACAGGTGCATTTCTTTTATGAAGTTTCTACTAACATATAAATTCACAATAATCAGGTGCAACACATATCAGATGACTTAATAACATTTTCTTATCATGCATATACTGTCACAAATACAATAAAAGCCAATATGACAAAATGCAATAACTCAAAAAGTCAAGTAACTCTGACACTGTGGCCAACTCATCTACCATTCTGCAAACCAAATTTCAACCCTAGATGCAAAACAGCATTTTAAATTAGTCAGTTAAAGCATTACAGTCGAGAATATTAGTCTGCTTTGAGCAGGATCTACTAACTCAAACCCCAAATACAGACCCCAAGGTGATGCTACATACTGCAGGCAAGCCCTTGCAGCACATCAAAACATCAAAGAATTGCATGAATTGCAGCTTCTACAAACATTTCTACCTTTCACAACTTTTTCTTTTTGGTGACATTTCATACCCTCTAGCATCTAATGTTGCTATGAAACCTAAGATGCAAGAAAAAATTTACAACTTCTCAAGTAGACTGATGTTGACATGTTGTTGGACTTCCAGTATTTTTGCAATATCTGGAGGGAAAAGGAGTCGAGTAAGACATATACCCTCAAACAAGATCTCAAGTCATGAAGAGAATGAAAATATAGTAATCTTGGTCAGGCATGAGGCACTGCAATGAGACAGTCAGGGAATGAACTCAAAGCTGCTGCAAAGCATTTAGCTTGGCTTAAAGGTATTACAGTAAATGTTCATCAATGATGTCCATACTGTTCATTGATAAAGTGGGCATGTTTTGAAAAACCTTACCTAACAAAATGCAAACCAAGTGGACTGAAGCTCATGGTTCATGCAGGAAGAATAGCAAGAATAGGGTCTTAACTGTTATCAATATCAATTTCAAAAGCACACAGTGCCCTAAGTCTATATGGACATCTCACCACTTCACTGCTACAAAAACAGAAATATGTGGCTCAGTCTCCAAAGAATCTCTGATTGGTTCTACAAACACTTAGGTACAAAGGTTAAGAAATTTCTGGAGCAGACACTTCTCCTACAGGTTTTCAATTTGCTGCTACTTAACAATATCCATGAACAATTCTCACCTTTGTTGTCCTGATGGGAAAGTTAAATGCCTATTTCTCCTCCTATCATCACATCCCTTATCCAAACTAAAGGTAAAAAGGTGAATCACACTTGTAGTAGCTCTGAGGGTAATGCTGACTGGAAAAGTATTTGGTGCTACTTGGGGCTAAAAGGAGGATATGAGGGAGGTAATAACACTTGATACTATGGTGAAAAACTTGAAGAATACAGTAAACAAATTGACCCATAGTTGATACTAGGTGAAGTCATTAAAGTCTAATAATTTTATGGCTAAAGCCTTCAACAGAAAGAAACATCAGCTACATTTTTCATCTTTATATTCACTTATTCATTTTTTTGACATTCCTCAAAGTGCAGAAAATGAGATTACACAGGAAGATGCTGAAACAGTCTTACAGAAATGAGAATGAACCTGGCTATCATCAATCTGGTGATAGGAAGTATAAAGCTCATGTACTAGAAACATCAAGCAAGCTTGAGAGAGAGAAGGATGTGGATAAGTTTTAAGTGAAAAGGTAAAGCTGAACTAGAGGAGGAACCATGTCAATACAGATGAATTCTTGCAACAACAAACCTGTGTAATAATACTGCATCTAAAACATTGACTTACATAAACAAGGTCAATTTGTTCCAGCACAAAGGAGGACAGGATGTTCACCCAGAAAACTTTCACTTTTACTGGGCCAGCAGATACTTCAGTTATTGGCATCTTCTACATCAGCAACATCACTACAACATCCCTTATAGTAACAGAACATCAACACTGCTTCCAGTACCACACTGGTGCCGATAAAAAAATCTCCCCAGAACTCCTAACTTTACATCATTTACTTAATACTAATTAACTCTTTCAATGCTACTGTACTCAATTGAGGAAATTGTTTTAAGGTGCAACCCTCCTCAACTGAAAATTTTTTTTTTTTTATGTTGATGGCTCCAGTCATGGACAATAGTCCACATCAAGGCTGGGCCTTAATTGAAATACAGAGAGAGAATTAAGAAATGGAAGAAGAAAACCCAAGGAAATGTATTTACAAATTTTTGAGAAAGTGAAAGACCTGTCTTTTGAAATGCGCCAGGTCATAGTTACTGGGAAAGACACAAAAAGGTAGAGAGTTCCAAAGCTTCAACGTGTAGGGAAAGAAGCAGTTATCAAAACAGCACAACCTTGAGTTGCCAATGGCCACACAATAATTATGTGATGCAGCAGCTTACTGAGTACTACCACAAACTGAATTCTGCACGCATTCCAGGCTCTGTTAGCTGGCTAAGGGTGGCGACCTAAACAAAGGATGAGTCACACAAGCTGCCTGTAAGTCTTCGTAACCAATATTAACCATAGTAGGTGATGGTGTGCCTTTCCTAGGGTTTCACCACACATGTACAACTCACAGCTACCTGAATCACCCAACACTATGCTCACACTGCATCCATGCTGCCTATACTTTGGATCAGACAAACTGGTAAATAATGTGTTTTCCAAAACTAGGAATGCCTGTCTCCTAATTCATTACAAAAATTAATGCTTTTGATAGTTTTTGTGCACCTAATCATATGAACAGAAAAAAGTAATGAAATTTCTTGCATACATACGATTAGCCAATCTGATAAATTATTTGGTTCTCCTAAACTAAGAATGGTTAAGTCAAAAGAAACAATGTTTTTATTTCCCTTTGGGCAACTTTTTATAAATAAAGATGGAGCACTGATTATGCTGTTTTTTGTACACTGAAGCCAAAAAATAAATTGCACACTGAAAGGGTTGAATTTTAGTGTTAAGCTGTAGTGTTTCATGCAGCCCACATCAAAGTGACTGAGTTTTGCATAATAAAAATGATAATACCACACATACAAAACTTTAGTTTGTAAAGATTTTTATTCTTTAAAAATTCATGTATTTGTGTAATATTCTTTCTTTCATTTTTCTTAGGTTATCCCATAAATGTGTCCATAAAAATGGCCTACATCAACCAGTCATGGAATTATAAGTTCCATTATAGTTTTCTTTTCTTTTCTTTCATAGTTAATCAACATTTCTGTGTTAGCAAGGTAGTGCCACATCCATTCTCAAGCTGTCATGTGTAATGCACCAAAACCATAGCTCCCTATCCACATCCAGGCCCCACAGAGCTTTCTGTGGTTTATCCTGGACATTTCACATGCCATGGTTCAGTCCACTGCCAGTACATCAACTTCAGTATACCACATCATTCCAATTCACTCTATCCCATGCATACTTTTCATCCTCCTACATGTTCAGGCTCCGATCACTCAAAATCTTTTTCACGCCATCCTTTCATCTCCAGTTCACAAGCTTTATAAATACTAACACTTTTCATATATGCAATTCGAGTACCTGTTAACTTGTTTTTATTACGTTTTTATACTAAGATATCTTTGGTTTCTGCATATAAATAGCAGCACAAAACATAAATCTCTTTTTATTAGTGATGTACTGTTTCTATGCCACATACCAATATTTTTTTTGGAAACCTTACAATTATTCACAATCACTGAAGAAATCAGAATTTATTGTACATCACTCTGTCTGTACTCTATAGTCCTTCAACCACACTCATTGAAAGACTGTGCATGTTGAATCCTTCCTAAACAGTCTGGCAATTGACTATTTCTCTTAGCTCATGTTCTGGAAAACCACCAGAAATGGTTGAAATTTTTCTTAGGAATTCTATATACTGTATTGAGTTGGCTAACAGGAAGTGAAGGAGATACCATTAGCTTACATCATGAAATCAATGATGTTTACCTACACATGGGAGATGCATAGGAATATAGCATGGAAAGTTGAGAAATCAAGGCATAAAGGAAAAGAATAAGACATTACAAAACAGTGATGTTTGGAGAGTGTAGAGGCTAGAAGCCTGGAAATCTAGTAATTGGGATTCAAAATGAATTTAGTTAAGGGAAAGTACTTTCAATCACATGTAAGGAAGTCTTCATTTTTCTCATGTTTTTCTATACTCACTTCAGGGTTATATATGCAGTCTCATTCAAATGTTTTGGCTGCAGACCTTTTCATATATTCAACAGCTGAAAAGTCACACAGTGAAGCAGACACCACTTTTCTGCATTATGCATGCAAAGAAAGTCTGTTGCCTTAAAGACTACATACAAAGAAAAAGCATGTAAGAGAAAACTACAGAGTGAATGCATCTTTGCACAGTGGCAGTACTGTAACCAATGAGGTTAGGAGATGCTGTTACTGTGAAAAGTGAAAAAGCTCAAAACTGGGGAATGTTATCAAGTTTTAGGACCTAAAGGGGATGTTCTAGTTTTTCTAGAGTATCCAAGTCTCATCCCGCCTTCTCTTGTGACTTCATTAGTACACCCATTAGGGGTGGAACTAAAGGGGGAGGCATTGCCCAACTCTATCAAAGCAATCCTTTTAAAATTAGACAAACACCTGAGGTGTCCTGTGACTTTTTAATTTTTGGACAATTATGGAGCCTTGCTGCCTCTGAAAACACTATGCTGCTGTTGGCCTATGCCAATGATGAGGCACAAAAGGCTGAGAAGCAGCATTGGAGTCTACCAGTTTTGCTGAGGAATAAAACAGATATGGAATTGAAGGTGATAGCAATGAATGTAAATGGGATGACTGGTGAGAGTAAAAGAAGGGAGCTTGTGAAGTTTAAATGTTCTAGCTTGGATGTGTCGGGATTGGGGAAACCCATATCCTTGAACAGGGCATGAGGAGTGAAAATGGCAATGATGAATGCAAGTTATGGGAGGGTGAGGAAGGAGAAGTGTTATGGACAGGTATGAGTTAAAATTATCAGGGAAGAGGGAAAGAAGGATTGTGCAATTCTACTATCACCAAGAATGTGGGAAGGTGTTACACAGCATGGATGGAATGGATTAAGAATAGTGTGGGTGAAAGAAAAGACTGGGTTTGTGAAGAATGCATTAGTATATGTATATGCACCTATGAATATGAAGACTGTATGAGGTAAGGATGGAAACTTTTATGGAGAATTATGAATGACTGTATAAATGGTTTTGAGAATGAGAGAAATGTGGTCATACTGGGTGATATGAATGTGAAAGTGGGATGTGATGAAATTGGTGAGCTGGCAAATAGGTAGTGCCTGGAGTAAATGAGAATGGAAGCTATCTTGTGGATATTTGTAGTGAGAGGGTTTATTCCTTGCAAACACCTTTTTTTGTACACAAGATGATCCACAGATATACATGGATGAGGAATGATGGAAGAGAAGAGCAAAAGGCTTTCA
>JAYMFT010268918.1:0-10655 GCA_038088735.1 Panulirus argus
CACACACACATACATACATATATATATATATATATATATATATATATATATATATATATATATATATATATATATATACTAAAGATGGATCAGAGGAGAGTGTTCATCCACCTCGTAGACTTAGGCTGGGGTGTCTAAATGTGTGTATATGTAAACAGGATGAGAAGAAAGGAGAGACAGAAATTACATTTGATGAAGGAAAACTGAGTGATAACAAAGCTCATGAATACAGGTTAAGAATGGTGTGGAAGTGCCTTACGAGTACAGTCAAGGGTTGCTGAAAGGACAAGAGCTAAAGAATGAGTAGCACTGATCCTGCTGCAGGAGTTGTGTGAATACGTGAAAGAGGGTGAGGGAATGTGCTCCAGACTGATGAGGGTAAAAGTGAGAGCGAAATGCGAGAGATGCAGGACCAGGGCGATCCATACATATGACCTTGAGAGTCTGTCAGACTCTAGCTCTGAGGGCCAGTTAGGCGGCGCGGCGGGTCCGAGGACGACGTAGTTGACTTTCATGGCGATACTGCCCTACGCGAGGATTAAATATCCGGACCCGTGAACCAGCAAGACGGCAGACCTGAGGGCGAGATAGTTGAACCTCAGTGACACTACCGGACCCGAGGGCGAGGTGTTTAACCCTCAGGGAAACACTTCCGGACCCGAGGGTGATACTCTCCGGCCCGAGGGCGACAGTACCGTACCCTAAGGCAAGACTGCCAGACGCAAGCGCAAGACTACCGGACCCGAGCGCACGATTACCAGACCCGAGATTATGACTATCGGACGCAAGGGCAAGACTACCGCACCCGAAAGCGACATTATTAAGAAACTATGAATGAATTTTTATAATCTTTATGAAGCCCCACAGCCATAGGTGCAACTTCCTTGGATGTTATGAGCCGGATTATGTTTCAGATTAAAGCTTTTCGCTAGGGACCTACCTCAGGCAAAAAAATTCAAACATGAGTTGTGGGTCTCATGCTTTTTATTCTATATATATATTTTTTTTTTAGTTGCTGGAAAACGATTAAAAGTTTCTTGAGTATGTGACGTAGGCTTTTCCAGCTTTAACCAAGGTTAAGCTGGAGATTACAGTGTGACTCCTGGTGGATGGATGGACAGATATGTGATAAAAAAGAGAAACGAAACGATCTCTCAGTGTGTCCAGTGGTACACAGATGACACAATAAAAAGCACACGCCTAATGAGAGGGATGCAAGGGGTTAACTAAGGAGGCAGGTGAAGAAGGGTGGATGAAGGAATGCACATCCCCTCACATATCAAGGAATATAATCAATAGACCTTTTTTTGTTTCAGCTGCGTACATTTTCTACAGATACATGTTACCTCTGCATACAGTAATATTTCTGTCGATTTGTTCCCACCTCAGCAGGGTGCAAACTAGCCGCTTGCAAACCTCAGATGATTCTGGTCTCTCTGGTGATGATTATCATTTGCATCAATTACATGGTGAGTACAAAGTGCTTATTATTAAGGCTTATCTCTGTCCAAAACAGTCAAGCTTAGATTTCCTACAGATGTCTACAGTGCAGCTTAGAGAAAAATTATTGAACTGTGATCTGTTTAACTGTGCCGCCAGAATGGATGAATATTTTCTGACTCTAAGCTGTACTGTGAACCATATTAACTTACATGAATTAATAGAAAATACCAAATTCTTGTGTTATAATTAAAGGGCCATAGAGTCATAATTTCTTAGTCAATGACTTGTGTAATTTTGACACTGGATGAATATTTTCAAATTCTAGCTGCACTGTGAACTAAATGAATTTGAATAAATAATTGGAAAATAGCAAAGTCCTGTGTCAAGTTAAAGGAACTATAGAGTTATAATTTCTTGATCAGATTCAAGAAAAATAGAAGGATGAGTAGCCACATAATTAGATCTAGTGACAATTTTCCATATTAAAAAAATTACTAAAAACAAACACAATTTAAGGCAGAACAGAAACAATGAATTATTTCCTTTGATAAAGAGAGGGAAATATACAAAATGCATGTACAGGTCGAAACGTTGAGGTAAGTCTCAGCTCTGTTTGTTTCCATACCATCATGTTTTCCAAATTTGCCAGGTTGGATAACAGGTACATAATGAGATATCCTGGGGATGGGAACCAAGTCTAAACAGAAAATCTATTATGTTTCATATACACCTCATACAAAAAACCTGAAGGTAATCTATACAATATTTTAAATAAGTTTGTGTAACACTGAACCATCAGAAAGCTAAGGTGTCAAGACCTCAGCCGCCCACGTGGACAATCTGTGGTTGTTTGAATTTTCGTATTAGGGATGCTCAACCAATATTTGAAAAATTCAGGGAAAAATATCTCATAATGATTCCCTAAGCCGAGTAATACCCAATAATTACCAACCGAATAACTACAGAATCTTCTAAAAGAGAAACCATTAATTACGTATCTACAGGCCTTACTGCCCTGCCATATAATTCAACCCAAGATTCGAATTCATAATGGAAAAGAGTTCTTATACAGAAGTTTTCAAGCATATCTATTACCCTCACAAAAATACCAAAAACTGTAGGTAATAGTTCAGAAGTCTTTTTAACCCTAAAAACTTTTTGTTGTAAAATTGAAATATGACATAATGAAATGCTACAATACTTGACATAATTACAAAATATATCTCGTAATACTTCCTAAAGCTGATAGACACCCGACACACACGAACCGAATAATCATAGAATCTTCTAACAGAGTAACCATTAATTACTTATTCACAGGTCTTAATGTTCCCAAGCATATATCTCAACCGCTGATTCGAATTCAGTATGAAGAATAGTCTTCATACTAAAATTTTCGAGCAAATCAGTTATCCTTGCAAAAATACCGCAAGGTGCAAGTAATAGTTGTTGGAATTTTTCAATGCAAAAACCTTTTTCTTTTCAAATTGATACGTGACACAATGGAACACTTGTATACTTGAAAAAAACAAAAAAAATTCTCGTAATGCATTCACAAACAGACTGATACCCAATAAATATGAACCGATTAATCACAGAATCTTTTAAAGAGTAAACATTAATAACTTCTTTTATTTACGAGCCTCAATGTCCCCAAACACATATTTCAACTGCAGATTTGAATTCATGAAAAAAAAGGCCTTGTAATGAGGTTTTCAAGCATATCTATTACCCTCTCAAAAATACCAAAAAATTGTGGGTAATACTTCAGTGTTTTTCAACCCCCGAAAAAAATTTTCTTTTAAAACTGATATATGACATAAGGGAACGCTTCTATATTTGGAAAAAAAAAAAAAAACACGGAAAACACCTCATAATTATTCCCTAAGCTGAGCAATACCCAATAAATACGAACCAAATAATTACCGAATCTTCTAAAAGAGTAACCATTAATTGCTTATTTAAATGCTTTAATGTCCTCAAGATATAATTTGACCCAAAATTCGAATTCAGCATGAAAAATACTCTTTGTACAGAGGTTTTCAAGCAAATCTATTACCCTAACAAAAATACCAAAGATTGCAGGGAATTTTTTTTAGCCCAAAAACTTTTTTGTTTTAAAATTGAAATACAGGTTGAACCTCTGTAATCCGTCAACCTTGGGACCTGACCACTGCCAGCTCTCAGAAAATGCCGAAAAACAGACACTGACCCCTAAGGGAATCCCTATGTAAACATATGCCCAACCCCTAATCTTGCCAATTCATTCCACATACATATTGCTGTGTTATCAAAGGTTGAACAGAGCTTAAGCATGAAATAATGCAACCAATAATGCTTTCAAACAAAGTTTTGCTTTGAGGTGTGCCAAAAATTATATAAAATAAAAAATATTTTACACTTTGGATCGAAGCCAAAAGACTTAAGCCACATCCACACTATTGGGCAGTTCCCGGCAGGCTGCGCCCTCACTGGGCTAAGTCTGTTGGGCATGCCTATATTGTTGTCCACACTGTTGAGGTGGTTGGGCAGTCAAGTCGTATAGTAGCCAGTAGGTGGTCGGCAGGCCTCAAGTGCAGTATCACCATGCGCAGCAAAGTTGAAAGGAAAAAAATAAAGCTGTGTAGCATACTGACTGCTGTGCATAAAAAAAGAAAGAAAAGAAGAAGAAAAAAAAGTGCAGAAAACTATATGGTGTAAAGAGTGGTAACTTTTTCTGGCTGGCAGCGCCATTGCTCCAAACCTGGTGTCAAACCACCAAGCAGTTAACATATTTCTCTGCATAAAATTGTGGAAACTTTCACAGTGGTGATTCTGAACTTCCTTGTTGTATTTGCTTATTCTAAATCAAGAAATCTACAGCCATCTAAAATGAAGATATACAAAACACAGAAAAGTAAACTAACAGAACATTACAACAAAGCTTAAGCTGCAGCTATATTGTGGCTGCTGATGCTGGTGTTGTTTTCTTAAAAAAATATGGCTATGTCAGAGTAAACCCACTAATAAAGAGAACATGGCCATTCCTTGTAATTGGAAGGCAAGAAAAGAAAATGGAGGTACTGCATGCCATGTCAAATTATAGACAACCATACTGCACTAAGCCAGTGTGAGGAAGTGAAATAAATGCCAAGAGTTGTGCTGTTTCCCATTACTTTATGGTTGTTAAGTCCCTCTGAAAGAGCATATGTCAGTCTCATATGCTTTTTGATACTTAAGGAGGTAAATCCTTGTTGATGCATTTCATTCTGGTGAATAAAACAGCAGTTTAACCTCTCATTAAGCAAGTGCTCCTTCTGATGCTCATTGGGCCTTATTCCTGCTACTTTAAATTTTCTATATTTTGTCTCTCCTACTATCACAAATAGTCCAACAGGACTCAAGAGATCTGTTGCTGGTTGCAGTCCACTCTATTCTTTTCCTCGTCTTACTTATCTGCAACTTATCAAAGGTATCTTTCGCCTAACTCCCTTTAAAGTGTATAGAACTGTTTATCACGTATCTATGATACCTTAAATCTGCAACTTATCAAAGGTATTTCTCCTAGCTAAACTGCTTATCACATATTTATGATACCTTAAAATTTTTTGCCTTCATTAATATCCCAATAGAACTGATTTAGTTTACTGTAGTTTCCATCACTCTACTCTGTGTTTCTGGCTCATTCTTAGTCAGTATTACACTCATCAAGAATTCTTCTACACATTTACTGAAGACTGTAGATATACTGAGGAAGATGGCAGAATGGTTAAACCCTCTTATATCTGCCTGAGTATGTAAAAGTAATTTCAGGCAATGAAAGCTGGTAATATCATCTACAGATCAGCAAAGAATGGAACAAACATAAATTAAGAATGGATGAGATGAAACGTCTTAGTGATCTGCTCAACAAAACACATCTGCTGTCAACAACCTCCAATCCTGTGTACTCACACCTTTCACTCCAAGGTAATCCAATGTGTCTGTCCAGGATCAGCTTAGTTGTCTCTCCCAAATCCTGTCAAAGACCCACAAAAGATATTACACAAGACTTTGTCCAATAATCACTTCATAGGTCACTTATAAATCTACTTTACTCTTAAGTTCCTGGAGTCATTATAGAAAGATTTGCATAGCAGGCTCTAGGAACCGTCTTACTAGTGCTAATTTTCAAGGGCTTTGCTTTAATCCTCTGCCAATATTTTGACATCTGTTTTTAAGGACTTTGCTTTAATCCTCTGCCAATATTTTGACATCTGTATGGCTGTTAAGTGTCGATATTTTCTTCAAAGACTCTGGAAGCAATTATGATGAGTAAATACATATAAAAAATAAGTAAATATGTAAATACAGGTGTAAATATGTAAATAGTAAACATAAAATGACAACTGTAATTACTGAATTTGCATTATAGGACTCTCTTGCCCCCTTCCCATGCTCCACTATATATGTACATATACGTAAATATGTGAAAATACTAGCAATGTATTGGAAGCAAAATTTCACGTCTGCAGATGTGGACATTATAGGTAGACATCTGCTGAAGCAGGTATGGAAGTGAATCTGTCCATCTATCTATCTATATCTCTGATGCCTGTTCCCTTCAGGAACTCCACAAGGGGGTGAACATGGCAATTCATAAATGAGTTTTGTGAGTTAAGTGCTGTCAAGAGCTCTGTGTGTGACAAGGAGAGATTGTATGTTTGTGGCAAAATGGTGCATGAGTTTCCAAAGACCGCTGCTTTGTTTTCCTTGTGCAGCCATAGCTCATGCCACACTTCATCAGCAGTGCTATGTACTTTTCTCTTGTTGTTTCTGTGTCAAAAGCTAAGGCTCAGTGTGCTAATGGAAAGAGTTAGTATGTTACAGTAATGTCCATTCTTCCAACATAATTAACATCTTGCTGCATTCAACTTCCTCTTGATGCAATCCAGTAGACTGCTGGGAATGCTGTCAGCAAGATTCTTGAGTAGGGCTGAGGAAACACTACCCCATCACTGCTTAGTACAGATATGTCCATATAACATAACTGCTACTTCAAAATGGACCACAGGTTTCCAAGTGGGTTAAGGTCAGGTTTTTTCTTGGCCAGTCATTGAAATATTTCACCGCACTTATCATTCAGCAACTGCAACAGATCTAGCAGTGTGGCAGGAAGCCCCATCCTGCACAAATAATTTTGTCTGCACTTTCATATGAATCAGGTCAATAATTAAAGTTTAGAATACTACCTGGTTCATCTTTATATTCTTGGGTGAAATTTCCAAAAAACCAACACCACAGCAGTTGAAACAATCTCATTCCATAAGAGAAGGAGGGTGTTTAAAGTCTTTTTTGTGTACTGTGGCAGGTGCAGGTCTGAGTGGGGTGGCCTGTTTACCATACCTCTGGTGTTTCCAGTCACAGTAAATGTCGACTTGTCACTCTAAAACACAGTTCTCCATGTTTCCTGGTCCCAAACACTGTGTTTCTTACAAAATTTCACTGTTTATTCTTCTAGGTGGCATTTAGTAAAGGTTTATGTCGAAAACAAAAACTACAAAATCCTGTCATTATGAAGTAACTCTGGAACACTTCTTATTGAGATATAGCTAACCAAGTCAGGGTTCGTCTGCTTGATTTTATATGCTGTCAGGGATGGGTAAGCCTTAACTTGTCTTGCAATCACTTTATGGATACTAGGCAATGTTAATCTTGGCCTTTCAGACTTGAGAAGAGGAGGTGGTATAATTGACTCTCCTAATTTCTTAAACCACTTCACCAACCTTTGGACACTTTGCAAGCAGATATGTGTTTGCTCAGCATATATTTCAAATTATGCTCTACTTTGAATAAAGCTGTCATGGCTGCAATGTCCTCTTTTGCTGTAAATCTCCTGGGTATGATGACTAGGTGTGCAAATTAATACAATGACACAGAAATCTTGTTTCATGTAATGTATGGCACAAGAGTTAGGTAATTAAGGACAAATATGGAGAGAAAAATAATCAACATGCAGAAGAACAAGAAACAGACATGAGCTTCAAGTTGCTAAACATTTGATTAGTGCTCTCGATGCATGATAACATATTACACTTGTCAGGGTCTCCATAGAGACATGGAATGATTTCCACAAATTAAGTTGAGGCCCTCTTACACCTTAATTTTAGGTGCAGACTGTATATATGTATTCTAAAATATTGATCAAAGAACATACACATTACCTTATACTCTTCATAAACTAAATAATAAAAAGGAAATTAAACCGAAGTATACTGATTCATGGGATGGAAAAAGTCAGTCTGGTAGCAAATATCCTGTCGGCAAACTATCTGACATGAGTGAGCCACAACTGCCATGGCTGAGTGGGTAGTGAAGGGTGAAAAAGGCAAGCCTTTCCTCACTGGAAATATTGAGGGTCGGAAGGTCCTAACCCAGAATGTCCTAGACAATATATCATGCTCATAGACAAAGGTCAAATATCCCCCTCCAAGGACCAAAACATACTGCTTAAGATTAATGGATCTATGCAGGGTATGTTGTATACTGTATAACATACCATTCTTGCTATTTACCTATTTCTCACCCCAGGACCAATTTCTATCAAAAAGTCACAGTGTTATCCAGGACCTTTCTAAAGGCTCTGGCAATCCAGAGATGTGCTACTTCCAGCAGCAGGAAAATGAAGACTCCTTTGGTGTGAGAAGTTCTTTGACTAGACTGTACTCCTCATGATGTAGCCTTGCTAAAGTGACTTTTCACTTGCAGCGTAACACCAAGCAGGCAGAGTCTGGTAACACCTTATTCTTGATATCAAACAGCCAAACATGTTCTATTTTCTATGAAACTTTACTCTATTACTGGACCCTTTAAAAAATGAGAAGTGTTAATAAATCATTCAATGCAAAAGTTAAACATTTCATCATTTTCAAGGATTTCAGAGCATTCATTATATCTACAGTACCCTCAATATTTAGATTAATCAATTCAAACACATGAAAAAATAAATTTGCTAAATACTCTAAGTTAACTTTATCTGTTCTGTTTTTTCTTTTCATCTCACTTAAAGATAAGAAAATAAGTATCACATGACCACTCCCTTTAAATGAGTCTCAAATACCTTTATTTCGAAGGGTAGAAATCAGTTAAATAAAATATTTGCTCAATATTCAAGAAATCTCATCTGTTAATGATCAAAAGAAATACTTTCAGAAATACAAGTACACATCCATAAAAATCATGCCCAGGTACTCCACACAATGATGCCCCACAACTGGAAAACATTCTTCTCTTGAGCTCTGTGGGGCGTAGTGGTTCATCCTTCCTTGCTGAACTTCTCTCTCAACAGCCCAGTACTATCTACTTTTTTGAGCCAGAACTCTACTTCAAATTGTGAGTTTAATGTTCTTTCAACAAAGCTGTCTGGTGTAATTCAAAGTTTTTCAGTACGTAGAAGAAAGTGATTCACTTGCGAATACCCTTAAAATCAGTGGCAATAATCTTATTCAACTAAAAAATCTATCAATTCATATACTTACTATACATATTTCGTCTGAACTGCATTTGCCCAAGAATGATTTCCATCAGTTATTATTACATATGGTAGGCCATTTCAGTTGCTGGTCTACATCAAAACTGTCATGATATCCTCTCATTTGCAGTAAAAATTACACAGGAGTGGCATCAAATGCCAGCAGAATCCTCCTCGAGCATCTTTATCAATGTAAACTAGATAAAGATTGGGTAGAGTGGACACTTAAGAGAAGAAATGTATTAAGAGGTTTCGACACTAATGAAGCCTGCCCAAACCATGACATAACAGTTTTCAAACAGTGCATTGAGGATAAATGTTCAAGAACATACAGAAAGTTGATTAAGGTATGTATTTTTGAGTTACACATTTACTCTTCTTTCTGTGTCTGCATGTAAATAGTTCCATATATGTTTTGAAAATATTCAAAGAATGCTCTTCAAAAGGATGTCAGCAGATTTACTTGACCTGTATTAAATCTCCCCTACCAGAATATTGACTCATTCAATCATTCCATTTCACCATTTGTCTCCAAATCGCAACATTTTTCAGCCCATAAAATCCACTTCTTGCTCATTCCTTTGCCATGCATTTCTCCACATAATATAACAGCAATCTATGTCCATTTGTGGTACTGCCAAACGATTTGGTGATATTCATGATCTTTAACTATTGTGACCTTATTCTGTGCATGCAATATGCCGTTTGTTTAGAATGGCTACACTAGCAATCACCATCACTGCATGAAGGGAAAAAATTTCTCTGTTAACAATTTCAGGCATGAAGTGTGAGACCCCAACCACTGGCCTTGAGCATCAGATCTTCATGGTTTCCCTCTGATATCTCTACTTTTTAGTTTGTATACAATACTTTTAGATTAATGATTTGTAAGATGTTTCTTAACAGAAAGTGTGAAATCAATCTGAAATCGATAATGTACAGTGATGTACCATACTGTACAGCACTCTTCACTTGGCTCCTTCTGTTCCAACTTTTGGAAATTGAAATGCAAGAGGGGGAGGGTTCCAATTCCATGCTCCCTCCCATCTTTGCATTCTTTCTCCCAAGTCCTCAGGAATATTTGGTTTAAAAAGATGGGGAGACATAAATATACATAAGTGAGTAGGAAAGATGGTAAGAGGGTGCTGTTGAATTGCATACTAATTGATAGGGGTGCAAATGTGTTGAAAGGGGCAGCTTGTGGGATGTCTCACTATTACCTGGTGGAGACAAGGATGAAGATATGTAGGGGTTTTCGCAAAAGAGAAAACAACATGCATGAGAAAAGGGTGGTGAAGGTAAGCAAGCTTCAATAAGAGACACACGTTAAAAAAATCCCAAGAGAGACTGGGTGTAGAATGGCAAAAGGTGTGAGTAAATGAACCAAGGGGAGTGGGTGAGGAATGGGAGATATCTACAGAGTTGCACTGGCTTGTGCAAAAGAAGTGTGTGGCATGTGGAATATGGGAAGGTGAGAAAGGGGATACTGAGTGGCAGGATGATGAAGTAAAGGTGCTAGCGAAAGAGAAAACAGAGATGTATGGGAGGTACTTACAGGACGGGAGTGTAAATGATAGGGAGATTTTTTTTTTTTTTTTTTTTTTTAAGGCTCCAGTCACGGACAAAAGTCCACATCAAGGCCGGGGCCTAATTGAAATACAGAGAGAGTTGAGAAATTGGGAAAAACAGACAGGGAAAGTATTTACAAATTTTTGAGAAAGTG
>JAYMFT010268929.1:0-10655 GCA_038088735.1 Panulirus argus
TATATATATATATAAAACTCGAATAGCCAGGATACGAACCAGGATCCACAGCATTACAGGCGGGAGCGCTACCGGTCGGCTATGATCGCCCCTAATAGGGAAATGACTATTCGAATACTTAAGTAATCGAATACCCTTCGTCTCGCAGCGATGAGCAACGGGGTCTGCTGTGGTCAAATCCCATCAGGCTCACACAACCAGCAGATAGCATTTTGCAGAACCTAACTGTCCACTCACTGAGGAATATTAAACACGAAATAGTACATATGAACGCGCACTACCATATGGCATGTAAACCTCGAACAGCCAGGATACAAACCAGGTTGCGCTCCCGCCAGCCACGCTGTGGACCCGGGTTCGTATTCTGGCTGTTCTTCGAGGTTTACATATTATATGGCAGCGCGCGTTCATATGTACTATTTCGTGTTTTAAAAACAATAGAGACTCTTTGGTTTGAGTTGCCTCAACATTTTCCCTGTTTATCATTATCGAAAAATTTACATCTGACTCGGCCACTGAAGGTGACGACAAAAAAAAAGATAAAAATCTGAGTTTCTTTGTTCACACATTCAGCAGTTTCTTGTGATGCTGAACATTGTCATACATACTCCGGTACGCTTCAGCTATGTTAACCATGGGTTATAAATTCTGTGTGTGTGTGTGTGTGTGTGTGTGATTACACTTTGTGTGTTACGGGGAGAGAGTTTTATACACGTGTCGCCCCGTCTCATAACCTTGTATAATGTATTATGTCTTTACTTCTGCGTGTACACACACACACACACACACACAACACACACACACACACACACACACACATATACACATTCACACACAAATGCTAGGCTAAGCCAGGTACCCATTTTTTTGACCAACCTCAAGTGCTGTGGGCCGACTGCCCCGCCCTGGATTGGAAGTCATACAGGCCCTACCTTGGGCGGGCCAGTGACGACGTGGTCAGCAACGCTAACCACGGCATCACGGACGCCCTTGTGTGTGCGTGTGCGTTGAGGGTGAAAGAATGGCGGGAAAAATAGCACGAGTCCGAGTGGGTCTTTCTTTATGGCAAAAGCTCCCGTCGGAAACCTCCTTCTGGTGCCAGGCCTGTTGTGAATGTCCCCATCAACGCCAGACCTGGAATTCAGAATAAAGAAAGTGACAGATTGAGAAAAAAAGACGCGTTTTTCAGAGACTGTAGAAAACTTTTCCTTTAAAAGTTGTCAGGTCTCAGGTTTTGGAGTCAAGTGTTACGGTAATGCCACCATCAACGTGCGTATACTAGCCATTGTGAACTGTGATTTGTATCTTTGACACACGTTTGTAAATTTATACCATTGTAAGTATCCTCCTGTATATATATGAACACTTGTTACGTATGTTCGTATGTATAATTATAATTACTGTGTACTCCAGCCATGCATGTATTGCCATACTCCACACGAAGGACTTAACCTCCCACCCCCCTGTGGGCCCCCATTCTTGTGAAATCCATGATAGGAATCTTTTGTGATAAATGTGTTACGTCACCTCTTGTGACACTATGAATTCTCTTAACAAGTTCTCCAAAGAATGTGTTAATAATTCATACCGCTGTTGATGAAATATAGGACTTGCCACGCATCCAAAATCTGACAACAGAAAATGGAATTTAGATTCTAATTCTGTTGGAAACGTCAACTTTAACTAGTGGGTGCGGCGTGTGGGTCCCTCCTCACCATCACGAACGCTACGGAGGCAGACGACACCAGACTCGTCTTCCACACACCCGCGAGTAATCTGAATTCATCCGACCCCTCAAGAAACACCTGTAACTAACTACACCCTCCACCCAAGGCTTCTGACTTGAGCCTTAAGTGTTCGGATACTTATTTTTGGAAAGAAAAGAAGAGGATAAGACTGAGGAAATTGGGAAAACAAACAGTGCTTTCCCCCAACGGCGAAAGACAAATATATGTGATGTAGTGTTGACGTGCGGTGAGAGTGACCACCGGGAGGTGACATGCGTTAATGCGGTGCAGATCTCGTGACAATGAGTAACACGTACCAGTTGTCCAGGGTCATGACTGATGCCTCCAGAACCAGAAAAAAAAAAGAGAATAATATATATCGTGACGGCATTGCGTTCTTACACCCACCGACCGACCGACCGTTTGCACAAGAAGTGTTGGAAAAAAAGAAATGCTTCAGATGTTCCCAATGTAAAAACTGCGGCGGAGATCTGAAGCGGAGACGGACTCGGGAAGAATGCCTTTTGGTCTCATTGTGTTTGTTTATAAGACGACCCGACTCCCAGGCCCCAGGTGCACAGCCTAGTTGACCCCTCCTACCGACACGCCCCCTTCCTCCTGCTTACTCCTCACTCCACCTCCCTTCTTCCTTCGCCCCCCCCCCTCACCTCCTCTTGTGCCCCCTCTCGGCCAACCTCTGACATTTACAGCACTACGCGAACCCAGAGCTGTCATAGCGTCACCCGCGTCGCTATCAACCGTCACACACACACATCATCAAGCTCTCCTGTTCATGTGCGTCTCTCACGCCTCACAGTCGATGGCGTCACCCGCGTCACCGTCAGTCGTCACACACACACACACACACACACACACACACAGCACACAACACAGCTCATGGAGAAACCCACGTCACCGTCGGCCGTCACACACACACCACACAGCTCGTGGCGTTACCCGCGCGTCACCATCGAGAGTTGACACGCCACCCGAGCGGCCATATTAGTGGAGTGAGTGAGTGAGTGAGCCTCGCCCTGGCTGGGGTCTTTACTCAACAATCTCAAGGTTGGGTGGCAAGACCTGCCTCCCTCCCTCATCGTACGTCATACAGTCCTGGTTGGTGTGGTAAATGCTGCCTGGTTCTCAAACTTTGTAGTGATGTGTTTGAGTTCGACATACTCGCATATATAATGTACTCACATATCTCATGTACTCACAGATCTGATACACTCATATATACGATATATTCACATATCTGATACTGTTCACATATCACCTCAGATTCATGATGTAGTCTCTTAGTGCATAATTTTAGGTAGTTTACACATTTAAGATGTTACCCCAGTGAGGGTATAGATACTGTCAATCATGCCGGATTCCTCTAACATTTTAAGTCAGAGATGTGTTAGTACGTGTGAGAGGTGAGGCTTCCATGCAGCTGTAATAAACCCAACAGGAAGTTCACATATGTCGAGGGAACCTAAATCCATTGTTCAGAAATTTACCACTGTTAGGGGTCGCCACGCTGGAGGGGCGAGGTATCTTTGTTGGCACGTTAATATTCCAGGCAGGTACGATCTCGGTTCTCCTTCCAGTATCTATTCTGTGGGAACAATCAGCCGTTGTTGTTCGCGCCTTGGTTTGGTGTGTTCAACTTACACCTGTTGTCTGTGTAAACGTTTGTGTATACTTGTATGTTTGTGCTGGTATGTGTATGTGTGTACATTAGTGTGTGTGTGTAAGAGCGTGTGTGTGTGTGTGTGTGTGTGTGTGTGTGTGTGTGTGTGTGTGTGTGTTTTGTGTATATATGTGTATGCTTGTGTGTGTGTGTATTTATAATGGTGTGTATATGTTAATGTCAGTGTGGATCCTCGTATGTTAGTGCGTGTGCATGTGGGTTGGTATCGGTGCGTGAATGAATGTGTGGATGTGTGTATGTTAGTATGAGTGTGTATATGTTAGTGTGGGGTGTGTATATGTATGCGAGAGTGTAAAATTTCCCCATGACCCTGACATGATATGCAAACACGTTCAGGCAGGAGTCCAGTCCTTGTGGCGTGTCGTTTCCAGAGGCAAAAAAATATTATTCTCAGAACCTGGCAGGCCACAGGCGACAACATATTCCGAAAGTCCTCCCTTGACACGCGTTCTTTGTTCCCTCCTTCTAAGATAATCTTCTCTTCTGCGAAGGAGTCACCCCCTTATTTCTGCCTGAAGATCCATTTTCTTTACCATCCTCCTACGTGGCAGTGTCAAATGCTTTCTGGCAGTCAAGATACAGACACAACCAGCCCTCTTCCCGGCATCTTTTTTAATAGAGAGGGATGACGTTTGCCCTTTCTCATGTCTTTGGCAATTAGTTCTCCTTCGGTGATATATTGACCAACATCTAGGGCGTATATGGAGAGGTTTTATCAGGGGTTAGGTCATCAAAAGCTACCGTCAGGTCATGGATCAGCAAACTTTACTGCGCTCCCTGCATGGGATCTGGTAAACACAACCACTTGAATTTTCATGTGAGTATTTTTTGTAGGTAAGTTTCTCGCGGTATTTCTCTTCTGAAATGCATCGTTTAAATCAATCTTCTAAAGTAGTTTGGTCAGTCTTAAGACGCTGATGTGATACGGTAGTTATAGAAGGTTTTAGTGCTATAAGGTTCCTTGGATCGTGAGTTGAAAATACATTTCTGACGCCATCACAAAGACTTATCAGTGAAGGTCGTAGGGTACTTCAGTTTCCTTGTGGCTACCAGCTCGTTCCTGAATCACGCGTTCTTTGTGATTTATCTCCTGGTAATGGTGCGACGATCGCTGGTCGTGGATAACAACAAAATACTTACCGTAAGTAACAGCGTCTCGTATGACCGTGAAGCACCAGTGAGTCATGCCGAATTCAGCCTCCAGCTGCGGACGCACACACAGGCCCTGCGACCGGAGACCAGATGTCAACAGCCTCGAGCAGCAAATTGTGCTGCCGACACTGGCAGTTGAGGACAGAGTTGCTCTACAGGGTCTGTGTATTGACCAGACCGGGGCAGACCTGGACTGTTGAGGTCCCAAGAACCGAGGGAGACCTCGAGCGTTGAGGTGACCAGAGGTATGTGACCTTGCGGCTGGCGTATTACCTATAAAACTCGGATGTCGTCGTTGCTGTACTGGAGCTGCTGTGTGTACTAGATATAAACACTCGGTGCTGACCATTTTGTCTGTTCTCGGGTTCCTGTCAGGCACGAGAGGCGACGTTAGACTAATCAACACACTCCACAAACGTTCTATGCCGTGAAGGAAAAAGACATGACAAGTCATCAAGACAGTGGTAATAGGAATGTATAGAAATGGATTATTTAAGAGAGATTTTCTCCGCAACATTTTTACACATCATAATAGTAACCGACTGTCCGCTCCAAGGTAAAATAACTGTACAGCGACATACATTTATTTGGCAAACCATAAAATTCAGAATAAATCAGAAATAGATCATCTGGTGAACTTGGAAAACGTTTTACTCTTATTGATGTTAAGACCACACGTGGGATGAAGGAATGTGTATGTGAATGTGTGTGTATACCTACTGTGTTCCCGTGTATGTAATGTGTATGTATGATGTATGTGCCTGCGTACCTACTGTGTTTAGGCACCTACTGTAAATGTGTATGTATCATGGTGTATATACGCGTATTCTAACTCTGTCTGTGTATCTGGTGCGCTCGCGCGGACCACACCTGTTACGTGCATGTGTATGTAACGATTGTGTGTACCTATCGCATGTGTAAGATTATGTGTGCGTACCTACTATACACATTGGACTGATGTGATTCTTTCCTTACATGAAGTAATGTTTGTCAAGCTCATGTCGAGTTAGTGCTAAACGAACCTGGCCTTTTACTAAACACGTCAGCGAATCACAGGTTGCGCCACACCTGCTCAAAGAGCCCAGCTCTCCAAGACGCATAAAAACAAACTGTGACCCGAGTGTGAGAACCCTTCCCTCTTTATACACATCCTGTTCTCTTTACCTGAGTGACTACAGTCTATCCCCAACTGCCCCGATGTCCTCACACGATCCAGGTTAGCATCGCCCGGCGGATCATTTGCCGCGTCCGGAAATAAGATAAGCCTTTCTGGTGCCGAGGCGACCTTAACATACCACAAGGAAAAACATCGTGTCAGCCGCTCACTCCCGTTGCCGTCATGTCCACTTGGCTCCTTCACGTGTCCTTCAGGTGAGCTGCACTTGTCATCACCATCCCCAGATGTCTTCACTAGTCGAGTATCCGTTGTCTTCTCTCCTGTGGTTGTCCTCACCTCCTCCAGCAGTCCTGCTATCCCAGCGGTGGCCTCCTTGACTCGCAACACCGTCTTAACCATCAGCAGCCGAGTTAGTATCGCTCCCACCTGTGCCTCAACACCCGTAACAGCATCGCCTGTCACTGAGGCGAGATGCCCTGTGTCTTGCCAACATAAAGCTGTCCTCAGCGCCCCCCCAAATCTATCATCTGTTGTCCTTCAAACTCGGCAGGAAACTGGTGCTTCCCAGCGTTGAGCGGTGCCCCCATAAAGACCCTGTCGGAGCCCAGCCCTTAGCTTATAGCCTTGCCTGACGCCAGGGACGCTGGCCGCCCGCCAAAGACCTTCGCGTCCCACGTTGCAGTGCCTGACATTTCCAGTACGGCCTTCCTTATCCCTGTGGTCACGTGGGACAAAAAAAAAGAAAGGTGGAGTAGCTTTGTCACAGCGGCTCATAGATTCTTTGTCCGCTCCCGGTGGCCACTAAGCCTGTGTCTAAACAAGTTGCACAACTCGCCTCGGAAGATGATCTAATTTAATGCAGAAATTCATGAATAAACACGGCACAAACAGGTTTTACGCTCGATTATGTTAATCAAAACTGTTAAGTGTCTTCCCTGAAGCCAGGGACGGGAAAGACAGAATATCCGTTTGCCTCCACGTACATTGATGCTCCCTTGTCTTTCCTCGACCAAATCTTATATGCTTCAATTCCTTGGCTTCCCAAGTTCCACCTTCCAAACTACGTACTGATGTTAATAATTTCCGAGGTCTCGTGAGCTTTTATTAACCAGCACCAGCAACAGAACTTGTGGTAAGTTTATGCAAGTGTGAGCCACTTAGGAAATACCCGCTAAGTTGTGACCCAACTCACCCTCCTCTTGCACCCCTTGTCCTAGTCTCTTTTCGGAGATATTAAGAGAACTTTAGCCATGTGTCATCACCGGTAAAATATTCATCTACGTAACTGCCACAAACAAGGGGGAACTGTTGCTAAACGGAGTCTCTTCCTACAACCTGGCACAGTACGTCTCGCGATGATTCATTCATTCCATACAACAGTATGAGGCGAGCCCTAATTCCGGGTTTTACCAGAAATCACTAGAGAAATTTGGAAGTATACTTATTTCATTAAAAGTTCGTTATGGGCAGCTCAGTTAGTCTTGGTTTCCCAGAATACTTATAATAAACAAAGGAGTGTTGCTAGCCATCCTAGATTTGGTTTTCATAATCGATAATCTTCGGAAATACGGAGAGCGTCAGGTGAGAGACACCGCCCTGTGTTTTGTGGAGCCAAACATAAAATATGTAAATGATAGAGAAATTCGAGACAAGGTTGGATGGCGAAGTAATACTGACGTCAGACCTCAAACTCCGCTCATTTATATTTTCCTTCTTATAAAATCTAGACATTTGAAGATGTGGATTTACTGTCGTTTTCTTTGAAATGCACAGTTTCTTACAAAGAAGTATGTTAATCCCCTACTTCGTTTTCAGCAGCGAGGGAGGAACCACACTTCGACATGTGGTGGCACTTACAAGTTTCTCTGCCACTCGACGACGAGTTCGCAAAGTGTTCATATCTCGTATGATTCGCAAGAAGCTTCTGTTATGCGACGCTCACGGCCGGATGTTTCTCGGGTACACACTCAAGCGGCTTACCTTCGGCGCTATGCGATGCCCACGCGTGGCACACTCCGGCGGGCAAGCGGAGGCAGCACGCGCGCGTCCCCATCCAGCGCTCCAGGCGGGTAACGTGAGCGTAACACGGGTGCGCCATTCAGCAGGAAGAGGAACACACAGAACCTGCTGCAGGTGTAGTAACAGGCGAACCTCCTGCAGGTATGGTAGCGAGGCACCAAGCACGACAGGAATAAGAGGCTCCTTGCGCCACACTCCTTGGCTCATGCACGTCAGGTCTACCACAGTGGTAATATAAGTACGCAGTGGTGTTAAGTAACACACTCTCTCTCTCTCTCTCTCTCTCTCTCTCTCTCTCGTTATTCTGCTCATCCATCCCCCCCCCGTCTTTTGTCTCGTTCTGCCCTACTTCTCTCTCTTCTCTTCTCACACCGGCAGGTATACATACATACATGTACACTATGTGTGTGTGTGTGTGTGTGTGTGTAACCACAGACACACACCAAATAGGTCACGGAGTCTGTTTACTCGTGTGTGTATTAATGAATGACTACGTGTCTTACGTGACCAGCAGCACAGGTGGACGTGACCGTACACGGCCACATCTGTGTGTGAGGGAGGAAGGTGTAAATACCTTTATTTTTTTCTGAACTGTACTGGGAGAGGGGGTTCTCCACTCGTGGGGCCTCTCCCGTGTCTTGAACTCTCTCCCTCTATCACGAAACCTTCCAATCTTATACATGGTATAAACATTCACAGTTGCGTTACTCAGTTCATTCCACTCATCCGCTGAAACTACATTTTTTTCTGACAAATTTCTCGCATAATTGGCAAGCTTTTGAGTGAGCCTCGGGGAGGCTGGGTGGGTGAGTGTCGATCGTTATGATCATTTCTCGTGGCCTACGGGGGCTGATGGGTGACGACGGTGGCGGTTGTGGTGGTGTGCCACACAGTAAACGGCCATTGTGACGATCACGGTCACTGGCGGTCTTAAACTACTTCGTCTACTCCAAGGCAAAAACATTTTTGTACTTTTTCTTCCTTCGTAATGACTGGAAAAAATATTATCTTCAGAATAAATATCTCTCACGTGTTGTGGGTGACGAGATTTTCAGCCCTATTACCTGTGTGCTGACAGTGCTTCGTGTTCTTTGATAATTAAAGCGAGGAATATAGGAAATCTTTCTTTTAACGTCGAGGGAAAATGATGTGCCCCCAGGTTGATGTTTATACTCTACAGGAGTTACGACCACTTCATGGCGCAGCGGGTTATCACCGCCAACTGCGTAATATTACGGTACAACTACTCATTAAGAGCGGAGCTGTGATCCAAGGCAACGGTGTTTTCTGGATGAGACGACAAATATCTCAGTTCTCCGCCAGTGGCGGATTGGCCGCCCCTCACAGTGGCTGACCACAATGGCTGGTGTCGGTCCGGAACGTCCAACTGGGCGTTTGTAGTTAACATCTCCCAACGAGGGACGGGCGTGGAAAGTTAGTTTACTTTCACCAGCTCGAATGCGAGTTATTCCAAGGGATCGAAAGTGTTGGTCATTACTGAAGCCCACTAAATGCTCTATTATCCGAACCCTGCCGACCGTTTACTTCTGTTATCCGAACTTGCTTCGCCCCAAGTTTGGAGTATCCGGGAACTGGTTGACACTGGTTATCACGTATTTATGGAACTTATGGTAGAAAAGAATTAGTAGCCAGAATGTAGATCCAGAATCATATCTTTAGAGTCCCATGCCTTTGATATGTAAGGAGAGAACGCTAGTCTTGCCCCCGTCTCTCAACACTGTATATACGTACATCTCTTTTACTGCTATGTATGGACGGTATACTCTTTCCACATACAGTGCAACAGCTCATTACACACACACCAGCCTAAGCCAGGTAGCCTTTTATGGAACCGATGCGGGCCCGACCCAGGGCGGGCCCGTGCTGGCTCATAGTCAGTAACACTAACCGCTTGCGATTACAGTTCGTGTGTTATGGGGAGAGAGTTCTACCCTCGCGTTGCCCCGTCTCTTGACTCCGTATGCAGTAAGTGGATCATGTTTTTGTGTATGTATGTATGTATGGATTGATGGATGGATGGATGGAAGTATAAAGCTATAACTTTAGATGGGCAAAAACGTGATATAAATTTACGCTGTCTTTATCTCGCTCTCTCAGCCTCCACCACAACAACCGCATCAGAGTATAATGTCCACACCAGACCCTCAGCACAACATGCCACCCAGTCCACACCCTCTCCAGACACACACCACAATGTAACCACACAAGACCGAAACCAAACAGAATACCTGCACCACAATATGACGCCCAGACAAGACCCACACCACAACAGAACACGTACATAAGACCTACAACACAGGAGAGCACCCACCCACCAACCTCCGGGTCACTTAGTACCAACAGTTCTTCATACCAATCCCGTGAGCTGGGCTGCGGGTCGCAACGCCTCCTTTTGCCAATGTCAACCTTGGCTGGCTGGCTGGCTCTCGTGTCCCTCCCTCCCTCCCTCCCCCGACAGGTCTGCTCCCTCCCCTCCCTGGCCTTGGCTCTACACGCACGTCCAAAACCAAGGAAAAATGGCAATAGATCTGAAAACAGAGTAGCTATGTGACGTGTTTTTTCTTGTGGTGTCGATGGAGGCCGTGGTAATTGTACTGACCGTAGTTACGTCATGCGTGTGTGTGTGTGTGTTTGTGTGTTTGCGGGGACCATACAAATCTAGAGGCATAACTCAAGGATGTTTTAGGATAAGACCGTTCATTTTAACTGCAGGAAATATCTACAGGTCAGGTCAGGTCAAGACACCCTGGACTCTAAGTTGCTAACGATGTGTAGAGATCAGGTCAATGCAATATATCATGACTGTGCATCATGTTATAGAGAATTGATCAACGTGGACACACACACACACACACACACACACACACACACACACACACACACACACACACACACACACACACCCTCGCTCTCATAACAC
>JAYMFT010268940.1:0-10655 GCA_038088735.1 Panulirus argus
CCTCTTGTTCTAGATCTACGATAGCCTCTTGTTCTAGATCTACGATAGCCTCTTGTTCTAGATCTACGATAGCCTCTTGTTCTAGATCTACGATAGCCTCTCGTTCTAGATCTACGATAGTCTCTCGTTCTGGATACGTGATGGTCTTTTGTCCTGGTTACTAGTTAGTCTCTTTTTCTGGATACGTGATAATCGCCTGTACCAGATGATATCCCTCTTAATATACTACTGAGCTTGTTCCTGAGCTTGTTCCTCTGCGTTGCTTCTGCTAAAAATAAACTAAACGTTTTTCTTCGTATTCAAAACATATGTCGGTAGAGCCTTTCTTCGAGTTCTAACTCCTCCACCTATCATTCTATTACTTTGACTTTTATTACCTTCACATTCTTTGAATCTCTGCACAAGTCTCATTTCCAAAAGCATTTTGAATCTCGAAATCCTCTTTCTGAACATCAGTTTGGTTTTCGCAAGGACAGATCCTCTGAAAACGACTCACCCCTTGCTACTGATCACCTTCGCTGAGAGACTGAGGAATTCTATGTTCTATACCTTGATGTCTTTAACGGTTTTTCCAGAATGTGGCATCGAGATGGGATTGCAAGACTCCTAAATTCCCTTACTACCCTCATTATTTTTTTCTTCGTGTCACCTTTTTTTGCCTGTGTCTCAGGAATTATTCATGGATTAATTTCTCGATATCTTCCCCATCGATATTGGCGTCCGTAAAGGGTATATCCCCTTCTGTTACCCTTTCTCTCCTTTAATTAACGATTTCCCTTCTTTCGTAAATGATCAAATGCTTTCATATGATAACGACTCATTACTACATCCCTCCACCTCTTCTAGATTTGCTTCGTCTTTTGTTCTTCTACCTACGTCTCGTCTCGTCGGAATTACCTTTAGAAATTTAGCACTGGAAACGATTCACCCATGAGGTAATCTGTTTTAATCTAACGTCTGTAAAACCCAACTTTGTACCTATTCTTATATCTATGACGCCTCACATCTTTATCATCTCTTTCGAAGGAACTATGATTCCAGTACTTTGCACAGTAATCATACTTGATATCAAGTTCTCATCTCTCGTAACCGATAAGCTGCACATCACGCGCGTAAAAACTAAGCCGGTAAGAAACTGGCATTCTTGTCCAGACGCCGATGATTGATCTTATTTGAACGGCTGCTACAACTGTACCAGGGACGCTTGTTCTCACATCTGGGGCCGTTCTAGCTTTGCGGACTTGGACGTATACTCTAAAGCAATCCAACTCCCTTTCCAGTCTCAAGACTTGACTTGGAAATGTTGTTTTTTTTCCTCGTTTCTAAAGCTATTAATCCAGTTTTTGCAAGCGAGAAGTGGCTACTTATATACCTCGGCCATTAGCTAGACAACGTAGTACTCGGTAAACCGCTGTGACTCATGATTACTGTGCGGTCGTCGGCAACTGTGTGTGTGTGTGTGTGTGTGCGCAGGGGATGAGCCATTGTGATTTCTGTTTCTTTCCCCACACTGCTAAGCTTTGGAGCTCTTTGCTTTTCTATCTTTTTTTTCTTTTCCTGAAGAGATATGACTCGTCCCTTTTCAGAAATTAAGTTCTCCACCTCCGCAAAGATTTCCATTTTCCTTCCTCTTTCACTTCCCTGTTTTATAAGTTTCTCTCTCTTGTGATTATATCCAAAGGCCCGGCCTCGAAGAATACCTTTCTCCGTGGCTGGAACCTTCGACATGAAAAAAGAATTGTGTGCGTGATCCACCCCTTGTTTACGGTGGTTCGGTTAGGGACAATGGATAAAATGGTTGAGAGAGTGGGCAGTGAAAGGAGGGATTACGCTTGTGTGATGGATCTCCTGAGGGAACCATTAGTACTGAAGATAATGCAAGTATAATGCGAGTCCCAGTTAAGGGTAAGGTACTCCCATGTACTAGATATACGCTATTGGAAACTCCAGTAGACCTACGAAGTACAGCGAGGGTGATGGAAAGTGAAATCAGTGTTTACGTAAGGAGGGCAAGTAACGAGTGGAAGACGAAGGAAGGAATAAGGATAGAAATAGGCTAAGATATGGGGGAAGATGTGAAGAGAAAGTATGGAAATGAAAAAGAAAATCGGTAGAGAAAAGGGGAAAGAAGTGAAAATAGATAACGATATGGGAAGAAATAAAAAGGGAAAGTAAAGAAAAAAAAACTGAATGGAGATAGAAATGGGAAAAATAAGATGAAAAAATCATTAGATAGAAAAAAGAATCAATTAGTGGGATCTAACTGCGTTAACTCAGACCGTGTCCCCTAGGCTGCCCGGAGCCAGACAATACAATCCTGCTCCCAGATCAATGCGTCGTACGGATGATCTGCACGAGGGAGTAGAAAGGTTGCCAGCCGCGTGGATTATGTTCTCTGGAGAATGTTTACTGAGGCGGTCAGAGTCCTACCGAATCGTGAGTTCCTACCGAAAAGGAGAAACTTTGTAGGGGGTACTTTGATCCGGAATTCTGTCTACACACACACACACACACTCGAGTATTTCCAAGTCATTTCTATAGGAGACGTTTTACTTTCGACTCTATATAAACCGCCCTCACAGAGGGAGTGCTCCGTCTGTCTGGACGGCGGTGATCAGGAAGGATTAGCAGAGGGACACGGGGGAGGGGGGGGGGCAATGGAATATGTATGAGAATAGGGAGGCGGTGTTCCAGGTACCCCTGGAGGCTGATCTTGATGCTGGAGGTAAAGGCCAAGCAGGAGAGATGGGCGCGCCGAGGGAGCTAAGGGAGTGTGGATCACTGAAGAGAACGGAATCCTCATGAAGACGTTGCGGAATCTAAGTGAAAGAAAACAGAGACTGTGATGACCTGAATAAAGTCGACCACAGAATGGAACGGAATTTCTACCAAGATGTGAAGGCATTACTCTCCGGAAAGAGGAGGGGAGTGTGTAAGTAACCGAGAATGATGTACAGTCCGAGTGAAGGAGATAAGGAAGATGTCCTTTGCGTGGCCCATTTAACAGGGACAGGTCATGGTTGAGATCCGGGAGTGATACACGGAAGATTGGAAGGCTGGCTGTGTTGCCAGAGGCCAGCTAGCCATTTCGTGGGGTCAGATTGTGTGTGTTTCTGTTTGATGTGGGCGTGTGTGTGTGTGTGTGTCTGCCATTCTATCTGTCTATTGTTGCGTATCTGTTAGTTTGTGTGTCTTCTCTCTGTCTGTATATGTGTGTGTGTGTGTGTGTGTGTGTGTGCTGTATATGTGTGTATGTGTATTTGACTGTATCCATGTATATGTGTGTTGTATGTGCATGTATGTATCTGGGTGTATTTCTTTTTTATGTTAGCTGAGACGGCACGGGCAGCTGAGGCCCTGATGAAGCCATCCCATTAACGCTATATATACATATATATATATACCCTAGCCTGAGCCAGGTACCCATTTAATCGACCAACCCCTGGGGTGGATGAACAGCTTGACTGACTGTGGATCGACTACCGTAACCAGGATTCGAACCAGTGCTCTCGTCCCTGGGCGGCCCGTGAATGCGTCACGGTCGGGAACCCTAACCGCAACACCACGGGAGTGGTATATATGTGTTATTCCTTTTCACTGTATTCATAAATGAATTCATTGTTCTGAGTGACAAATTGTAGGCACAGTAATCGGTAAATATAAGGTTAAAATGCTCAACCGTACATACGAGTGTGTGTTTGTGTGTGTGTGTGATTACTGTTTGTACATTACGGGGAGAGTGATTTACACTGCTGTTGCCCTGCTTCTTACCTCTGAACACGTTTCATGTTTTTTCTAATCATGTGTAAACATACGCTTACACATCCCATCCTAAGCCAGGCACCCATTTATCGACCAGTCCCGAGGGAAAGATTACGAAATAGGTTGGCCGTGGACCAACTGCCGCGCCCAGGATTCGAGCCCAGGCTTGTCCATGTGTGAATCATGGTCAGCAACGTTAACCACCACAACACGGAAGGGAAAACTATTACTGTCGGAGCACTAAATGAAATCCTGCCTCGAGTCAATGTATGGATAAAGCTTCACCTTGCTGCCTCGCAAGACTACCAACACTTCTCTTCATGTTGATTGTATCTTAGCTTTCGATGATTGTTCCCCTGAGCCTGTAATACAGAAAGCTATATCAACGCAAAATCATAGAGTGAATTATTGGGATCGAAATTTTAGGCGAAAGGATACAACAAATTTATCTAAAGTGCAAGATTTCCACGGTATGATACAGTACCAACGCCCAATGCTTTATACGAAACTCGGCTCCACCTACTTGTGGTTACATCTTGAGCGAAACGTCGCCATCGGATTCCAAAGGAGTCTATCCTTTCCCTACTGCTGATTGTAGTGCAGCCTTGAAGCTTAAAGTACCCCCCCCCCCTGGAGAAAGCGTTATGATAATAATAATAATGATTTTTTCTGATAATGCAAATAATGATAACTGTAAAAACAGAAGTAATATAAATATTGATAATTATAATAATGTGATAATAGTACTGCATTACTTTAACTGTCAGAAGGGATCAAATTGCTTAAAATCCGAATAACACAAAGCTCACTGTTGTCAAGAGTATCATCTGATAAGTGGCCTTTTAACCCGGAAGCCATTAAATTAAATGCGGACTCCCAGACAAAAGTTGTATCACGGTTTTTTTCTTTTTTTTAGCTCCTCTTATAAGAGCACGCTAGTGTGTTGCGTGGGGATGGAGTGGTCATGGTGTGTTCGAGGGGTGTGTTTTTCGAGGCCTAGCCTGTGTTGCAGAGGTGTGACCTGGCTCTGCTCGGGTCTAGAGTGTGTTACGGAGGAGTAGCTTTGTGACATGGTGATTCAAGGGTCTAGAGCAGTGGTTCCCAAACTTTTTTCTGCCATTTTCCCCTGCACCCGGTTCAACCTTCCAGATTTCCCCCTTCATGTGTACGAGGGAAAGAGTAGTCAAAACACAGTGACTATTTACTAATTCATTCTATTTGTGTTTGAACGTGAACCGAAGCTGGTAGATACGGCGCCGCTCATTTACAACTGGCATTCTCTCTCTCTCTCAGACATGAGAAAGTCCATCTGAGATTTTTCCATTGCTAGTAGGCAGTGTAATTATTTCCCCCTGGGAGCTTCAAATTTCCCCCCAGGGGGAAATTTCCCCCAGTTTGGGAAATGTTGGCTTAGAGTGTGTTGCCATAAGGGTCTGGGGTGTGTTGCGGAGATATACAGGCCAAAGAGTGTATTGCGGAGGTGTAAGTTTTGTGCACTGAAGCCTCTGGGCTCTCGGGTGTGTTTGCGGAGGTACACAGGCCCTGGAGTGTGTTGCAGAGGTGTAACGCCGTTGTGACCTGGCGCGCGGGGGCGCTCCACGGCTCATTAAGTAACGAGGGTGACCTCCCGCCGAGATAATAAGCGGCCATAACTCCGTCTTCGCCAACAAAACAACCTCGTTATGTCCGAGGTCCGATCTACCTCCCCTCCGGCCAGGGACCTCAACTCCCCGTGATTGAGGAACCTCATCTTCTTGTCGATATTTATGTGCCGCGAGCCAGTCCAGGGGGAAGGAGAGAGAGGGGGGAAGGGGGGGTGGGGCATTTGGCAACGACCTCTCTGATTTACAGAGAGAAATGGGGGCGCCCTTGAAGTACAGCGGGAGACGAGGAGGTGAATAATAACGCAGAGCTCTGGCTGTAGAAAGATCTTCCAGTGGGGTGAATTCCTTCTTTCGCTGTCTGTGCTTGTAAGCACTGCAGATATATCTCGGTACGTAATAAACTGAGAATGTGTGGCCCGCCAGTGGTAATTACGTTGCTATGTGTGAAGTGGGGTAGGCTTGGCCTTCGGATGTGACGTCACTAAGGGAAGAAGGGGGTTAGGGGAACTTGATGCCATTATGACTTCTTGTTTAAGCCTGCATATATATATATATATATATATATATATATATATATATGCTCTTTCTCTCTTATACATGGCTGACTTTCATATTTTTGTATCTTTTTATATCCTTTTATTGGCAGTATTCAAGGACATTTATTTTTTTTTTTGCCCTTTCACTCGTAACTGATTACATAACATGTACAGATTTTCAGATTTTGTATAATTTCCTTTACACTTTAAGTTAATATACTGAGATGACACACAGGCTTATTTACACTTGAGGAGTAAAAAACATTTAGTTTACATAGGGAGTGAATCAACTGAATTCTTAGGAGGTTTTGATATGTATTACTGAAGCGAAGAATGATGTTACGTATTTTTAAACATCTTCGATAATGAATTGCATTACAACAATTATATTTCTTTAAATGTTAGCTGAGACGCATTACCAACTAAATGCTATAATCAAGTCCATATTATTAACGCTATATATATATATATATATATATATATATATATATATATATATATATATCTTAGCCTAATCCAGGTACCTATTTTTCCTGATCAACCCTTAGTGGAGTACGTACAACTGGGTTGACTGTGGACCGACTGCCGCTAACAGGATTCGAACCTATACTGTCGATCCCGGGCGGCCCGTGAATGCGTCTCGGTCAGAAACTCTAAACTTCTACACCACAGAAAGTCCATAATCTAAGATTATTAACCAATGAATAATTCTAGTCTTACAGCAAAAAATTACTCCGTGTCGTGACCTCTGAATCTTGTATACTGAGTACGACGTGAGTACTGACAATTCATGAATGCTTAAACGACACGAGCATCTACACACCTTTGCAGCACCTTGCAGGAGGTTGTGATGTTGATGTTTATGATATACACGACTAATGCATTTAACGTCGACGAGCCTATTCTGTAGCCGGACGAATGTAATACTCATCAATGGATTAAGTAGGAAGTACTCAGATACAGCCTGAAGAATCTAAGGCCACGTTTCTGCTTAATAATCACCCGTTTGAGACCAATTTGAGCTGTTCGTCACCAAAAGAAAGAAGAGTAACCACTGCAGTGGGAGCTGTATTGACGATGATGGTATTCATCGTCGCTTCAGCGCTGTGCAACGACCCTCCCTAGGGATAAAATCGCCTCTCAGAGCTGCCAAACTTCACTGCCTTCTTAGCATTACTTCGGGGCAGCTGCAGAGGTAATGAATCGTCTTCTCAACACTAGTTCCGCTGACATATAACTTTGTATCTGAACGGCGGGATATAGATACGCTTTTCCTTCTCTTTTGTTACGAACCTCTGTGTTCTTTTGGCTGTGCAAACGTGTGACGCTGGCTGATATAGGTGGCTACCTAGAAGCTGATTACTATATCGGTGAAAGTCCTATTTACGATGAATTCGATTAACAAAGAATACGTCAGTAACAAAGAAAAGTTTGTACGAATTCATTTGTGATTTTGTTTCGATGTCTGGAAAACAGTATTTCAGGACTATCTGTTTGTAATATGTATTTAAATGGTAAGATGGTAGGGTGCTTGTATACGCTGCTTTCCCTGATAGATCCCAGTCATTCATCCAACCCCCTCAATACGCCTGAGGCCCGACCTCGTAACCTAGCTCTTATATAACCCCAGACCACAACAGTGACCAAATCGAGACCCTATCATTGACTCGATCCTCGACCACAAACCCGACGATACGCCAAGCTCCACTTCTGACTCAACCTTAAACTCAAGACTCGCTCATCCCTAAACCTTTAACTCCCTTAGTCCCAGACGCAAGTATTGAATCATCCTAAAATCCTGCGTCTGACTCGACTCCACACAAATCCTCCGACCTGTGTTTACTACGCTATTCACCCATCCTCAAATCGCACCAATAATCCAGCATTGCCTGGCTAATCACTCAAGCCTGGACCACACCTTAGGGTCAGTGGTAGACCAACACAAGGACCTATCTCGAACCCAACCCAAATGTCTGCTTCACGCCTAAATACTAATGCTGGGGAATATTAGTGATTTATTCTTAGACTTCTCCTTTCACCTCACATTTGACACGGAGGTGAACTCTGGACTCATCCTATCTCTGATCTAACCCCAGTCCTGAAACTATGACCCAACTCCGCCACACCGCTTACAGAACCTCAAACCCTTATTGCATTTACTTACCTAACCTCAGACCACATCTTTCACTGACCAACAGACCTCTCCTCCCACTCAGCCTCAAGCACCTGCCAATGATCCAACCCCACACACACAGCTACGACACCAGCGCCTCATCATACCCTTGATCTAAAACCCCAACACTCACTTGTGATCTCCCTCATCATACCTACTAAGCCTTACAACCCATCCACATTTCACGCAGCCAAAGACCCCACCTCAGACCCAGTCTAATAACACGTTGAAAGTTTATCAGGCGACAACTTCCTTTGTCCAAACGTTGGGGCCAAATTACCCTGCTCCATTGTATTCATTTCCGAGGCAGGCAAGTACCTCTACATGCCTCCAGTAAAGAGTGAATAAAAACTATTCGCGCCCCATTTAATTTTCGTGGGCTTTAATGAAGGTTAGAGAAATGGTGGCTGGTTGTATCAGAGGCAGGTTGCCACTGCAGTTCCTGTTACTGGTAGCTACTGGTAGTCGAAATGTTGCTTTAAATGGTATTGCTTTTACGAGCTACTTATGTTTCATTCCGCTGCTACTTTTGACGCTTCTTCTGCCACTGCTGATGCTGCTGATGCTGCTGCTGCTATCGTATTGCTATTGTTGTTGTCTCTACTTCTGTTGTCGCTACTGTTACTGCTTCTGGTGTTGCCGTTGCCGTTACGGACAGTAACGTAACTGATCTGTCGCGTTAAATATCTTTGCTGCGACAACCGTAGACGTTTCTCTAGTTATTGCTGCTGGTGATGACAACAGTATTCCTGAAATCTGTTTCTGTTGCTGCCGTCGTTGTTGTGACTACCGTTGCCACAACTGACGTTGCTGCTACTGCTGTTGACGTTGCTCATGTTCCAGCTAATTCTGTCGCTGCTACTGCCACTGCTGCTGACAATGCCAACAATAGGAGGAGGTGCATATAGCAGATTCAACACAGTGAGGCGATGGCATTGTGCTCGGTATACAAGCACCGTTGCCCTGAACTTCACAAGAGATGATGCTAGATAATATGCCCGTAACTTACAAGTTTAAAAGCTGCAACTTATGTGCTCAAATGAGAAACGTACCTCGATGGAGCTCCGTAGGCAAGTGTATGGAAAGAACAAAAAAGAGAAAATGATACTTATATGATATGGGATTTCAACAGTGGACGAGAGACAAGGGGTGTAATAGCAAGTTAGCACGTCTGGATTCAAACAAACGAGGCATAATGGACCAGCTGTTGCTGGAGGAGTGACCATGTAGCTCAGAGAGGATGTAGAATGACAAACATGAAAGGGATGAGAGACTGGATGAGGGTCGCAGTTTGGGATTATATGCATCAACTCGTGCATTAAGGTTCGTCAAGGGGGCTGTAGAAAACTGTAATGTGTAATCCTGTGTTAAAAGACTGTACTTGTAGAGGTCAGGCAGTTCGGGAATTGCAATTTATACGTACTTGATAAAAGAAAAACCAAATCGGGTCTATCTTACTAGTATTACTAAGGTGATATTGTCTTGAGGGTAATCATAGACGGACGATATAGGTTGAAAGGTACAGCTGGACCGTGTATGAATATGAAACGTGACTGAAAATTGTGTTTATCAGATATGGTTAATTCTTGACCTTAGGGTTGGTCGAATGTTGGAAGGAGAGAGTCGCCACATTCTGATGTTTCCGAGGTGAGAATTGAACCAAATTTTATACATAAGTAGAAGCCTTTCTAGCAGGATAACAACTTAGTCCAATGTCAAGATTGAAAGCTATTGCTATAAGGAAGGAAGAGGATAGGACAAAATCTGAGCCTTGGGGTCTATACGTAAATATTAATGGAATGTGAATGTAACTTCCCTATTGCTTTATGGATGCTTTAACGGGTAGAAAAGATGAGATACCAAAGTCGAGGGATATTTGTCGAGAAGAACCTGATGCCAAATTTTGTCAGAATCTTGTTAGATACCAAGGACAGTAAATGATGTATGAAGGTCATCAATTCATAAAGGTTGGTATATGCACTGTGCAAATTCATTTAGAACGGGAGAGAGGTTTACCTATGGATTTTTTAGATCAGTATGAGGGATAGTTGTTTGAGCCGTGAACTGTCATAAGAAAAGAAGATCACAGAGAACAGAATAATTTGTATAAATAAGTGATAGGTCAAATATGTTCAGTGTTCAAACTGAGAACTCTATCTTTAAATCAGCTGGGATTAGTTTTATTGGGAAAACTGTGAAGACTGGATGTAAAAATAGGTATATGATCGAGAGATGATTTGAACCATACCAACTCTTGGTCTGGTGATTCAGGGCGTAATTAACTTTAGCAGGAGCTTTGAGGACAGACCTATATTCCCTGAAGTCAAAACTGAGCATGACTGATATTAGTTGGCAGCTAACATGACAAAGCTGTGTTATCGGGGCTTGTGAAAGCAAACGTAAACACGTTGACCGAGGATTACTGTGAACTGTAGTTACGCTGTCGAATATTTGACAAATACACTTCCGGTATTGTTGAAAGAAATATGTATAAGCATTATAAGACTCTCTCTCTCTCTCTCTCTCTCTCTCTCTCTCTCTCTCTGTATATATATATATATATATATATATATATATATA
>JAYMFT010268951.1:0-10655 GCA_038088735.1 Panulirus argus
AATATAGTGAGAGTTGAGAAATTGGGAAAAACAGACAGGGAAAGTATTTACAAATTTTTGAGAAAGTGAAAAACATGCCCTGCTTCAGTCCACTGACAGCACGTCGACCCTGGTCAATGGGCATTGTTGGATTATGTATCAATTGATAGGCATGTAAAAGAGAGACTTTCGGATGCAAATGTGATGAGAGCGGCAGCTGGTGGGATGTCTGACCACTATCTTGTGGAGGCAAAGGTGAAGACTAGTAGAGGTTTCCAAAAAAGAATAGAGAATGTTGGGGAGAAGAGAGTGGTAAGAGTAAGTGAGCTTCAAAAGGAGACTTCTGTGAAGAAATATCAGGAGGGACTGAATGTAGAGTGGTAAAAGGTGAGAGCAAGTGAAATGAGGGGAGGGCTGAGGAATGGAATGTATTTAGGGAAGCAGTGATGGCATGTGCAAGAGATGCATGTGGCATGAGAAAGGTGGAGATCAGGAAGGGTAGTGAGTGGTGGGATGAAGAAGAAAAGTTGTTAGTGAAAGAGAAAAAAAGAGGCATTTGGATGATACTTACAAGGAAGGAGTGCAAATGACCAGAAGATATATAAGAGAAAGTGGCAGGAGGTCAAGAGGAAGGTGCAAAGGTTGAAAAAGAGAGCAAATGTTAATGGGAGAAGTACAGAATGGAAGTTGCTGAATCAAAAGGAGGAAGTTAAAGAAAGATGGAAAGAGTATTTTGAAGAGCTGATGAATATGGGAAAAGGGGAGGAAGCAGTTATTACATGCATGGGTATGGAGAATGGAAGGAAGAGGATATCCACAAGTGCATGGGCCTATAGCAAGAAAGGAGGTAAGGGCAATAATGAGACCGAGGTAGGAAAGGCACCTAGAGTGGATGAGATTATGGCTGAAATGCTGAAGTATGGAGGAGAAAGTGTAATAGAGCGGATGCATCCGATAGGTAATTTACCATGGAAACAGAAGGTTGTGCCTGAGGACTGGGTGAGAGCTATTTTGTTTCTTTATTCAAAGGGAAAGGTGCTAGGGATGTATGTAGGAACTATATAGGAATAAGTCTGTTAAGTATATCAGGAAAAGTGTATGCAAGAAAGTTGATTGATAAAGAGATGAAAGTGACTGAATGCAGAAGAAGTGAAGAGCAAGGGGGTTTTAGGAAAGGTAGGGGATGTGTGGATCATATTTTTGTGGTAAAGATGACCATGGAAAAGTGTTAAGCGAAAGGGAAGAAGCTGTATGCAGCTTTTATGGATCTGGAGAAAGCATATGACAGATTGAGTGAAATGCTCTAAAAAATGTGTTAAGGATACATGGGGTATGGGGACAACTGCTGGATGACGTGAAAGCCTTCTATTGAGGAGCAAATGCATTTGCAGAAGTGGATGAAGAGTTGAGCAAAAGTTTTTGTATATATGTAGGTGTGAGGTAGGGCTGTGTGATGTCACAATGGCTTTTTAATACACATATATGGATGGAGTGACAGGAGAGATGAAAACAAAACTAGGGAAAAGGGGTGCAGAGATGGAGTCTGTTGATGACATATGGTTGCTAATAGCAAGCATGTTTGCAGATGATACTGTGTTGTTTGCTGATAGTGAAGAGGAGTTGCAGAAGATTGTGTGTTTTATGATGTGTTAAGCACAGGCAATCAATGGTAAATGCAAGTAAAAGTATAGTAATGGTGTTTAAAATGTGTTTTATGATGTGTTAAGCACAGGCAATCAATGGTAAATGCAAGTAAAAGTATAGTAATGGTGTTTAAAAGGAAACAGAGTGAAAGTATAGATTTTGCAAAATCATACAGAGTGAAAGAAGAAAGTGCATTATACTGTGCTTTGGGTATAGGAGGAGAAAGACTGGAAGATGTGAGAGAATTTAAGTATTTAGGAGCTATCCTGGATAAGACTGGTGACATGGAAGGAGAGGTCAAGAGAGTAAGCAGTACAGGATAGAAGACTCATTGGGTCCCCTAATAGAACAATGAAGGGTAAAGGTGTAAGTACGGAAGTGAAAAGAGGATTAAGGGACAAAATAGTCCTCCCAACCCGAAACATGGACTTGGAATGAGTCACAGAGGTGAAGAATTCAGGGTGTGGAAATGAGCTACCTGATAAGAGCATGTGGTGTGACTAAATGGAATGAAGAAAGAAATGAAAGGGCATATGAGAGATGTAGTATGGCAGGGAATGCAAGGAAAAGGAATTGTGGAGTGGTAGCATAGGTGAAACGAAATACTTTGAGGTTGTTCGGGCATATGGGAAGAATGCAAGACTGGGAGCAAACAAGGTGAGTGTATAATAGTACAATGAAAGGGGTTGGTATGAGAGGAAGACTGCCTGTGACATGGTCAAATAGGATGGAAGAATAGTGGAGGGAGAGAAATGGTGGAAGAATGAACAGAATGGTGTATGCAAGGGAGGAATGTAAGGACAGGGATAAGAGGAGGCTTTTGCAGTGGCCACCCCTTGATGGGAATTCCTTGAAGGAACAGGTGTGAGAGATATAGATATAGATACAATGTTTTTTCTGCAAACACAGACATAGTTTTGCACTGATCTGAAATAGTTTAAAGTTGCAATACTATTTTTTGCACCTGTACACTTTAAAAGATAATCTAAGTAGAAGTTTCAAGATGAAACACGACCTAACTTGGACACTGCCTGACAATATGAGACAAGTGCAGGCTTTTTCAACACATGAACAAACTTGGGGCCCATGTTCTCAAGATACTGTAATGTAATGTATTTTTGGGGTGATTTGGCCCACATTTCAAATCAAATCATGGTAAATAAGAGTACTTTCAGAAATCATAGGCTTACAATACATGAAACACCTTAATGCTACTGAGGAGTTGAAAATGACTAAGCATCATGAGCATGAGGAGAGCAGATTGTGCCTCATGCATACCCCGTTTCCGAACAGTAGGTGATTCAGGTGACTTCAGATGATCTTTAAGTTAATTCTCTCTGATTCACAGCTATCTTTGCTACTCCTTCAACTATTCTAACCTCTAAGGGTGTGTATGTGTGTGTTATGTACATACTTCAACATCCTCATCAGACTAAGGTAGGTTTACAGTCCAAATACAAATTTGTGAATTCCTTATACCTCTGGGGAAAAATTTGGAATGTTCCAAAATTTGGCTGCTCATCAACTGCCCTTTCCCCAATATCAGTACATTAGAATGGGGGTTCACTATACTATTTTTATGACTATCATTTTTGTAATTACACAAGTTTCACTCTTCTCTTTTTGAAAACCACCAAATAAAGCTAAATATCTAGAATTCTGGCATGAACTCTTCTCAATCATTCCAGATGACTAAAACTTTCTTGCAATATAATGGCATTTTTCACTGCTGAAGGACTCTGATCCCTAACATCATTAGAAATACAAACAACAAATCCTTCATGATGATCCACAGATATGTTCTGGTGTGGCCCTAAATGAAACCTTTGAGGATTCACATCTATTCATAAATATCATTAATACAATGACAGAATAAACTAATAAAAATATTTGTTACCATAACAAACAAGGCGAATGCATTCCCTTGTGGCCAACTGGTCATCACATATCCGGCAAACAGGATTGTAGTCACTGCCACTTAGCCACTGACGATAGGACTGGACAACACACTGAAAAATGTCAATAACTTAGTGACTATAAATTGAATATGTCTATCCATCAGAATATCTATTATGAAGAGAGATACTCCTATGGAATTTTCTCTAACATGTAATAATTACTTTGTCCCGACAACACATTTCTAATTGAAAAAGAAAAAGTAAATTATCTGCTATCTAAAAACAAGTTTTCTTTCAATAGCCTAGAACAAATACTAATAAAATCACAGAATTCAATGGGATATTGTTCTATTTCAGCATGTGTCTTAGCTGCAGTTTCAACATGTGAAACTTTGAAAAAGGGTAAGTGTGCACAGGCAATGCATAGTTGCTGGAGAAAAATAACTAAAATCTTAAGTGACAGCAGTAACTAGAAATTAAGTTTTGAAAACTGAAAACCTTTTTCTCCAAGGTAGTGTCCCATGTGCTTGAGACATAATATCAGATATCTCTGGGAAATTCAAGGTTAGGACTTTCCAACCCTCAGTATTTCTGTTGAGGAAGTGCTGGCCTTTCTAATCCTTATGGTAATGGCAGCTCATTTGCTTTGGGTCAACCTTCACACACAGGGATGATATCATCAACCCACACACTCCCAACCACTAGCAGATTAGAATTTACAGGCTGCAGACGGCAACCTGAAAGAGGTCATAATTGGTATGGAGAAAGGTAATTAAAGAAATGAGAGGGTAAGGCAAAGGTAGGTATGAAAACTTGGAAAGAATGAGCATTGCCTCAGACAGAAGAGGGGAGGCCTACAGGGGTGCTTAGTGGGATGGATCCACTAGAGCCATTTGAGAATGTGGTGGTTGGGAAAATGGCAGTAAAGTTCAAATCAAAGGTAGAGGCTAGTAACAAAGCATTGAGGAAACATAACAGGACTGATCAGTTAACACATGTTGGTAATGAGGAATGTTAGAGAAAAGGGCTGAATTGGGCAGCCTGAGATCTTTTCCCATAAGAAGCAGGAAGCAAAGCACATGGCAATGAGGGAAGAACAGGTCAAATCGAGGTTACTGACCCAGTTCATGTTGATGGGCTCCCTAATGCCACTGCTGCACACAAACATACCAATGACAGTCTTAGTCATGTCCTGGGATATTTCAAGTTAATACATGGAGAAAATATAAAAAAAAATTCAGATATAGAGACAACTGTATTGGATGAAAATTATGACATAATTGATGTGGACTTTTGTCCATGACTGGAGCCGTAAAAAAAAAAAAAAAAAAAAAAAATCAGAATCTTGGACTGATATTAAAATATAGATTTCCTCATTGAATATGCAATTCCTAGATACACTCTAAAAATAACAAGGGAAATAAAGTAGGCAGTGGTGTCTTGCCCTTTGTTACAGCTCATCTTAATCCTGTGCTAAAATAAATGTGGTTGTTGATAAAACTGATTCCATTTTTGTAGAAATAAATGATATAAGTTTCATAATAAAATGATAGTGGCATTAGTTTACAGGCCCTAAGAACAGACACCAGAGGCAGATGAAAGACCATGATTTGAGAGCAGAAATCTGTGATGAACATTATTCCATTAAACTGGAAGATTTTTAACAAACCATTACTTATGTGGGTGGGGGAGAATCCTTTTCCAGTAGTTTTGGTCGTGGGCTTTAACTTAATTTCCTTGACAGTGCCTTAATACAATCTATCTATCTATCTATATCTCTGATGCCCGTTCCCTACAGGAACTCCCAACAAGGGGTGACCAAGGCAAACGTCTCCACTTATCCCTGTTCTCACATGCTTCCCTTGCATACACCACTCCATGCATTCTTCCATCATTTCTCACCCTCCAGTACTCTTCCACTCACTTTCCCTAGGTCAAATGAGGTCTTCCTCCCACACTAACCTCTTTAACTGTACTATTATACACTATCCTTGTAAACTTCCCATCTTGCATCCTTTCCACATGCTCAAACTACCTCAGTGTTGTGTTTCACCCACTCTACAACTTATTCCCTTTGCATTTCCTGCCATACCACATCTCTCATACATCCCTTCATTTCTTTCTTCATTCAATCTAGTCATATAAGCTCCTCTCAAAGAGCTCATTTCTACATCCTGGATTCGTGACCTCTGTCACTCATTCCATGTCCATGTTTTTCCAGATCCACAGAAGCTGCATATAGCTTCCTACCCTTCACTAGATACTTTTCTACTGACACTCTCATAACAAAAATCTGATCCACACCCTCCCTACCTTTCCTAAAACCCTCTTGCTCCTCACTTATTCAGCATTCAGCCACTTCCATCACTCTATCAATCAACGTTCTTGCATACACTGTTACTGGTATACTTAACAGACTTATTCCCCTATCTATCTATCTATATCTCTGATGCCTGTTCCAATTGGAACTCCCTCAAATGGGTGGCCACGGCAAAAGAGTCTCCATAACTAAAGAACTCCAGTGCCACATCTTAGCCTTTATTGTCTCACCCTTAACAGGCCACTGGCAGAGGCAACTGAAGTGCAGTGTTTTCAGAGGCTCCTCCTTAATGTTCCTAATGACTAACTCTATCTAATGCTCCTACCTACTACTTCTACTTAATGTTCCTGCCTAAATGTTCCTACCTACTACAGGCTGTACCTCTCTAATCGAACGCTCTGAGGCCAGGCAACTCCCATGCTCTACCACGTTTTGAATCTGCCACCAGGGTGGCGCTGTTAGCAAGTCAGCAGCGATAAGGCGCCAAAGTCTATTTACACTGCAGCCAAGCTAATTAACAGTCCTGTTAATTTCTTACATTTAGCTGTATTTCAGCCCTTCAGAATGTCATCCAAGAGACCAAGAGGTGCAGAAGATGGTGAGAGTGCTGATAAGCATAAGCATAAATCATTATTGATGCTTGAAAAGGTGGAGTTACTGAGAAAATTAGATTAAGGAACTTCTGTAAAAGACTTTGTGAGAGTACTATAAGATTGGACTATTAACGTGTGTATGACTCAAAGAAACAAAAGGAGCAGATTTTTAAGTTTTTTGCTGAAAATGAAAGCCAGAAAAGTTTAAAGTTTTGAAAAACCTTAAAGGAATGAAAATTCTTCCACTTATCTACCATGGTACTAAAAAAGAGTGGATGACAACTAAACTTTTTCTTGAATGGTTTGAAAATTACTTCGTGCTTGAAGCTAGAGCCCACTATAAAGGAGCATCCACACAATTGGGCAGTGCACAGAGGGCACAAGTGTTTAGTCCATCATCAGACACTCTGTGGCAACTTTGACGGGCAAATCAGCGGATTGCCTTTGCCTATAGTTAAGCGAAATCAGACTGCCTGGTGGTCTGATGCCGGATCTGGAGCAACGGCGCTGCCAGCCACAAAATGTTACCACTCTATACCATACAGTTTTCTGCACTGTTCTTTTTTTACGCACAGCAATCAATATGCTACACAGCACTATTTTTTTCTTTCAACTTTGCTGTGCATAGTGATAATGCACTTGTGGTCTATCGACCACCTACTGGCTACTGTACAACTTGATTGCCCAACCACCTCAACAGTGTGGACGACAACACAGGCATGCCCGACAGACTTTACCTGGTGAGGGCACAACCTGCCGGGAACTGCCCGATAGTGTGGATGTGGCTTAACTCTTTTGGCCTCGATCCAAAATGTAAAATAATTTTGATTTTATTTAACTGTTTGGCACACCCCAGAGCAGAACCTTGTTTGGAAGCTTTAAACTCTGTTCTGCCTTTGATAACACAGCAATATGTGTGTGGAATGAGCTGGCAAGACTAGGGGTTGGGCATATGTTTATAAAGGGGTTCCTTTTGGATCAATGTCTGTATTCCGGCATTTTCTGAGGTCCGGCAGTGGTCAGGTACCAAGGTTGACTAATTACCGAGGTTCAACCTGTACTTCTAGCTACTGCTCCTATCATTTTGGCAAAAGGCTGGGCTACCACATAGTGCTAACTGCAGGAAGATCTAGAGTTATGAAGAATAAGCTGTGTGAGTTAAGTGTTGTCAAGTGCGACAAATGACAAGGAGAGATTGTATGTATGTAGACAGAATGCAAGAAGTCCACATGTTAAGTGAGGCAGAAAGAAAAGACAGCTACCTGGGTCAGAGAAGAGTGCAACTTGACAACCACTAAAGTGCTGGCTCACTATGCAGATTTCACTAACCCTCCTAATACCCCAGGTGGGTAGTACTGGTAATGTCTCCCAGGTCGTTGGCTGCCTACCAACTACTACCTATTATTCCCCTATAATTACTACTTACATCCTTAGCCCCTTTTCCTTGGAATAAAGGAACAATAATAAGTTTCACCCAATCTTCAGGCACAAACTTCTGTTTCCATGATAAATTACATATCACATTTTCTCCTTTATACTTAAGCATTTCTGCCATAATCCTCTCCATTCCAGGTGACTCATACCTTCAGCCCCATTATTGCCCTTCTTAACTCCCTTCTTGTCGAAGGCCCTTGCACTTGTATCCTCCTCTTTCCATCATCCATACTCATGTATGTAACAACTGCTGTCTCACCTTCTTCCACATTCAACAGTTCTTCAAAAGACCTGTTCCATCTTCCTTTCACTTCCTTCTCTTGATTCAGCAACTCCCCTTCCTTATTTGCCACATAAACATTTTCACTCTTGCATCCACAACCTTTTTCCTTTTTCACCTTTCAGAATAATTTATCATCTTCCCTAAACTTTTCACTCAACTTTCTTCCAAAATCTTCATCTACTCTTTCTTTGAGTTTCTCTATAAGCTTCTTAACATTCCCCTTACACATCTTATATTATTCCCTCCTCCTCCTCTGCTGAATTTCCACTGGTATATTCCTTTTGAGCAATCTACCATATGCCCTTTCTATTCTTCTATAGCATTTCTAATCTCCTCCATCCACCATACATTTCCCTTCTTATCCCTAATCTCACGACCATATATCCAACTATTAATTCTACAACCTTAACAGTCTTACTATAAACTAATACAATTAGTTAAGTAACCTATTTAACATACTTGATTTAGATCTTGCCACAAATGAGGACCTTATTAACAATGTTGAAGAAATGTTTGGTACGAGTGAATACAGGCAATTTGCTTTCAATTGTGCCTGTAACCCTGGCAAATCAAGCTGCTTAAAAATAACAGATTTTAGACTTTCAAATAATAATGATTGCTTTACTCTTGACAACAGATCTGAGAAGATACGCTCAACAAAAATGATATGAATGTAGAGTGTTACAAAAAACACTGTCAGCCCCAACATATTTTCAAAGGTGATACATGGCTACGGTTTATTGTGAGTACAAGCATATGATGCTCTCAGCACCAGCAACCTGCCTCAGTGTGCCTTATGGTATCTTGAGGGAAGGATGTTCTTTCTTAACTCTTCCACGCTGCCACTTCATTTTGGGAATTTTGCCTCTGGGTGCCTTATTTCTTCCATCTGTGCTTCAAGATGGTCTGCTCTTATCTTTCTAAAGAGGAGAAAGCCTGAATTCTCAACTGTAAGCAAGAAAGTGTGGACACATGAAAGATTTTGAAATGGACTAAGTGCTCACCATACATGATCAGCTGGCTGCTCTCTGCAACCCCTCATCAGTGCCTCACCTCATTCAGGGGGATCAAGACCCTATGGACCCAAAACACAGACCTAGAATTCTTTAGGAAACAAACCAATTCCATGCCCAGACATCTGGAGACAGTAATCAAGGCCAAAGGAGAAATGACAAAGTACTAAAGTGTAAGTGTGACATTGTCTTTGTGGGCACTGTATGTGGCATTTATAGATCTAGAGAAAGCATATGATAAGGGTGGAAGGACTTTAGGATATATGGTGCGGGAGGTAAGATGCTAGAGGCAGTGAAAAATTTTTGTCAAGAGTGTAAGGCATGAGTATGAGTAGAAAGAAAGAGTGAAGGCTGGTCTACTACAGGGATGTGTGATATCACCATGGATGTTTAATTTGTTTAAGGATGTGTTGGTGAGGGAGTTGTTGTTGTTTGCTGACGATATGGCACTGGTGAAAGATTAAAGTGAGAAACTGCATTAGCTGGTAACTGAGTTTGGAACAGTATGTGAAAGGAGGAAAATGAGAGTAGATGCAAATAAAAGCAAGGTTATTAAGCTTAGCTGGGTTGAGGGGCAGGTTAGTTATGGAATGTGTTTAAATGGAGAAAAACTGCAGGAAGTGAAGTGTTTTAATCACCAGGGAATGGACATGGCAGTGAATGGAACCATGGAAGTTGAACTGAGTTACAGGGTGGGTGAGGGGGTGAAGGTTCTGGGAGCACTGAAGAATGTGTGAAAAGAGAGGTTATTTTTATGGAGGGCAAAACTGTTATATTTGAACGAATAGTAATCCCAACAGCATTACACGGACGCAAGGCATGTGCTACAGATCAAGATGTACAGAGAAAGGTGGATGTGTTAAAAATAAAATGTTTGAGGACTATGTGTGGTGTGAGGTTGTCTGATCAAGTAAATAATAAAAGGGTAAGAGAGTAGCATGGAAATAAAAAGAGTGTGGTTGCAAGAGCTGAAGTGGGTGTGCTGAAATAGCTTGGACAACAGGACAGAATAAGTGAGAAGAGGTTACAAATACAATATATGTGTTAGAAGTGGAGGGAACAAGGAGAAGGGTTAGGCCAAATTAGGGATGGAAGAATGGAGAGAAAAAGACTCTCAGTGATCAGAGCCTGTAAATGCAAGAGCATGAAAAGCATGTATGGGATAGAGTGAATAGGAATGATGTGATATACAAGGGTCAACGTGCTGTCAATAGATTAAAGCAAGGGATGTGATGTGGATAGTTTAAACTAGGATAGGGAGCTGTGGTTTCAGTGCATTATACAAGACAGCAAGAGAATAAACCTGAGTCAACGCAGCCTTTCTTCATGTATTTTTGGTACTACCCACATAGGCAGGAAATGGCTATAAAGTATGAAATATAAGGTGAGATCCACTGATGATATTCTTTCCTACCTTACTAATGTCTGGGCATCATCCCTGAAAGATTTTAGGGAGTCATATGTAGTTGCCCTTGACATATCTAAGGCTTT
>JAYMFT010268962.1:0-10655 GCA_038088735.1 Panulirus argus
CCCCCCTTTTTTCTCTCTCTCTCTCTCTCTCTCTCTCTCTCTCTCTCTCTCTCTCTCTCTCTCTCTCTCTCACCGGCACTACCCGCCTGAGCATCGGGAGGGCTAGTGACGACTGCGCAGTGAGCCAGCACATCATCGGCTGTCAAGTGTCACTCCATTGGCCTAAATAGGTGTCATATCTCTCTGCTTCATTCACAAGTAAGGAACTAATTTTCACTCCCCAAACATACAACCTCTCCACCACACATAACACTTGACAGCACAACTCGCACGACTCGTTCGTCATAACTGTATTTTCCTGCGGTGATCGCTACGCGCCAGCCATGCCTTCTCTGGCAAATTCTCGTCGGAAGTGAGTATGCATCCTCTACCATCTCTATCTTTTCCTATCTCTACCAATATTTCTACCTCTGTCTCTTTCAACTTCAACATCGCATTACAACAGGAAGAACAAGTTTCAGTTATTAGCAGTATTTCTGGCCTTCAATAGCTGACCGATGTCCTTCACCTGAGACCAAATCCATTAGCTACACAGTTTCAGTGTATCCCCTAATCACTCAGAACTACTCCAACCCCACTTAATTGCCCCACAAAACCCATTATCACTCCTGACTCAGGCATTTGCTCTATTCACTCATGATTACTTCTCAACCCATGTAATCATCCCATTTAGTTACTAACACTCCCACCTCATGTAATTGTCCCTATTCATCTATTGACATTCCCCATTTGTATTACTACAATCTTAGAGACATTCAACAATTATGATGTTACTGCTCCACATCATTAACTAATTAATGACAGAGCAAGAAACAAAAGCAATGATTATAAAACGAAGACAAAATAACATGGAAAATATATACATCATGATATAATTAAAGTTGATAACATAATAGATAAAAGATGTCTATATATAATCCATAACGAATGATTACTGATTTTGCATGTTCCTGGACTGAATGGCCCTCAATAGCCAAAGATCATTAAGCCAGAATCCCTACTGTACAATCAGACATACATATTATAAATATTGGGAGATAAACTGGGTATACATCTTTATTTTGTTCAGTATTTATCACATTTGAACCGAACTGCGCCTACATGACGGTACACTATGTTTGAAAAGTTATATTTGGCGAGGCTGTATCGATGGGAGTACATTCTCCCTAAAGAATTATTCACTAAAAGGGAGTCTACATATCCCTGCTACTGGAAGTAGCGAGCCATTGTGTTACAGGAGCCTCTGTACGTATGTATGTATGTAAATACATATAAAGACAGATGGATATATAAAGAGAGACAGAGAAGGTTCATATGGAATGAAGGTTCTTGACAAGTTGACGATTCCTGGATTCCCTGCTTCGGGCTTCGCTTCTGTCAGTGTCTACAAACCACATACTCAGTGTCACATGCCTGCAATTTATGTTGTTCGGCCTCATAAAGCTCTGATATATATATATCCCCCACCGGCCACAGTTCCCAGAAAGAACGGGGCTGGTGCAGGGGCCCCCTTGCTGGGCTTCCTTCACTAAGACAGACCCTGCAGGCGTAGGTGGGTTTACTAGGGTGGAGTTCGTGTTCCCGGCAAGCCAGACATCTCGAGTTTAAACATCTAATGCCACTTACTCGAGGGCTGGAATTTCCCCGTTTAGATAAAGGATTCGGGTCCGTGTGGTCGAGAGCTGAAAGGGAGACTTCAGCCCTAGAAAACCTATCGCAAGAGAGTCCTCGGCGCCAGCCTCCAAAAACCTCGGGAAAGAGGAAATTGCTTTTAAGAAACCCGAACAAAACGTCGTTCGTGGCGGATCGATCTCTCTCGCTATTCTTTCCAGTAGTGAAATCCTTCAGGTTTAAAGAAAAAAAACTTCCTCCTTACTCTCATACTCTCTGCACCGGTTTAACACACTCTTTCCAGAGTGTATGCATTTTTGCTTAACACACTCACACTGTGGTGCGAGCTAGTTTAACTAATTCAGGAAATTTTCTGGGGTGTGTTCTAGTTTAGAACTCTCTGGCTGAAACTTCTTCTTCCAGTTTCAGACACGTAATCAAAGGTCAATCACTTCATACCTTCTAACGACAATCATCTTAGGTTGGCATTTATTAGGTTCGTTAAACATACTTCTGTTTTCGCGTATGATATAGTTTAACACACTCTGACTGTGGCACATATTTCATAAACACACTCTGGTTAGAGTGAATTCATAGAACAATACCCAAACTCATTCCTTCACTCCGAAATAAGCCTTGTGGGAGAAGACTCAAAGACTTCAACTTTTTCTCCCTAAAGAGGCACAGACTCCGAGGATATCCGTTAGGAACTATCGTCTCCTGAATGTTTTCATCAACATCACATGCGGAAATGTCTTCACATTACTCAAAGACTCATTGCCAGTGTGAGGACTGGAAGAAGGAGACACAACAGGAATGTTGACAAAAGGTTTTTCACCTGTACAGTGGCAGAACATTGGAATGAGCTCCAGCCTTTGACCAGATGTCTTAAAACTGGTTGGGAAATTTTTCCGTTCCTCACTTTCCCACAGAATTTCCATGGCAGTATTTTTCCCCATAAAAACTTAATGGTATGTGTATCTTTTTTCATCTTTTTCATGCCTGTAGTTGAGACAGAGGGAGAGTTGGATAGGGAGGTGCCTAGTACCTAAATAGATTGTTTCTACCGTCATTTGTATACGTATATGATAGAAAACTTTTTTATGGAACTGGTCACAACGTGGTAATGGCAGGGAGGGTGTACTGGGTGGAACTGGGTTCGAGTAACTGGTTGAGATGTTCACAGTCTCGCAGGACGATTCTAAGAGGTGGTGTCGTGGTGACTGGAGAGAGAGAGAGAGAGAGAGAGGGAAGAGCTATAACAACAACGACAAGGATGACTGAGCCATTTTCACGCTAAGAAAAGCCTTTGTGAATGATTCTATTAAAAGCTTTTCTCAGTCCCTCTATCCAGAGGAGAGAAAAAAAAAAATACATATATACATATAAAACAAAGCAATTACCCGACCTAGAAAGAATCCTCAGTTATCCTTAAAATTACTTTTGCCAAACTTTGCAAAAAATGCATTTTGCCAACATTTTTCTCTCCCTGACTTTCGGAAGACGAGGGTTGAAAGAATATTTCCATATACTTTCATTTTCTGTTTAAATATATCCCTTCCTCCTAAGCCTTAATATCCATAAATTTTCGAAAAGAAAAATCCTAAAAGACAATTCCCCAGTTTGTATACATAAGAAAACATTATATCAAATAACTTCAAAATTAGGGACAATAATAGTGATAGTAAAGAAATTTATATTAACTTACTTGATAGTGACAATTATGAGGCAAGGTTGCTATAACCATAAAATTGATAACAATTATGTGAATCAAAGTGTGGATATGATGTTCTATTAAACACAACAATAATGTTAATTAGAATATTAGTTATACTCAAAGAATTTTGATTATACTGTGCCAGTTTTCTACCATCGATTATCTTTCTGTTTTACTAGTCTTCCCATCTTCTAATCCTCCAACTCTTCTCTGGTTCCCATCTTCAATAATCTTTCCAATTTTGCTCATTCACTACCTTCGCTAGTTCCCCATATCGTCAAGATTTCCCATTTTCAATAGTTTTCCCATTTTCTCTATCCTTCCCATTTTTGCTAGTCCTCCCATCCCATTTTCGCTAATTTCACCATTCTCCTCCGTTTTTCCATACTTTAACTTTCCCATCCTCTTGAGTCTTCCGGTTTCCTCTTTCACTAATCATTCCCATCTTAACTGGTCATCCTATATTTCATCGGTCTTCCCGTCTTTGCCTGCTTCACATTTCTAACGCTTCCAATCAAGTTGTGAGGACGGGGAGCTGGGCACCCCTGAATAACCGATGATCCGAAGTCATCATAAAAGGGCATTTCGTGTCAGATGGATCATCGTCTTTGTCCCTGACGGTTGACTGATGGCTCCTTCTCGTCTATGGTTGTGGCACTGGCCAGAAACAAGTTGGCTTCTTAATGTTTTCTTGTCCTTATATTGTGGTTCTTCTATGTTTATGTGGTTAGGTAACTAAATGCCGCGTTTTCAACATATCTCTTTAGCTTTCCTGAGTGTATAGATGGCCAGATCTAATGCAGTTCTTCAGAGGGAAGAGTTTGCTAGATATCACATTGCTTGAGCTCTTCAGTATGAACAAGATGGAACGACACAAGTTCATACATAAGGATCGCACCGTCCTACTGCAGGAAGCGTTGATAAATTCTACTCTTAAAACGCTGAGAATTATATGCTGAAGGATAATTATGGGCTGACATGTTATGAAACAGTCAAAAGGAACGATGTACAGAATTTATGGTGTTGCTCAATGATGTAACGATCCCCAGTGGTGTGGTGGTCAGAGATATCAGGGATGAAATAGTGGACCCAGGTTCGACTCCCGGTCTGCGTATCCTGTTTACACCTGCCGCAGCTCTTCATCCACAAGTAACTGTTGAGATATTCATCGCGCTCTCTTGCTCTGCTTCTCTCTTCCCTTTTTCCTAAATCAAGTCTCTATCCTTCTGTTTTCCACACCACCTCGCCACTCCATCTCCCTACTTTCTCTTCCTTTTATACCCCACCATTCCCTCGCCTGCACGCATACCTCTCCATATCTCTCGAACTCCCCCCTCCCTTCCCTGTCGCCCTAACTCTCTCTCGAGCTGTGCTCGTGTGAACCTGATCTGACAGCTCGGGGTGATGGGACACCACCAGGAGGTTTCCAGGAACGTGTGAGACCTGAGTCTACAGATGCCATGAGAGTATCCAAGCCTTGGGGCAGTGGTCCCGGTGTTGAGTGGTCAGCCAGGTCAGAGAGTAAGGGTACGAGTGACCTGGAGAAGTTCACCTAGAGAGAGGTCACTCAGGACAGACATGAAAAGGATGTTCTCTTGTTCAATGGTGGCTCAGGACATATAGTAAGAGTATGGAAGCCCTTGGGAAGAGGTCCTACTACTCAGAGGTCACTCAGGGCAAACAACAAAGGTACAAGAGACCTAGGGAAGAGTTTTTCCTGTTGACAGGTCATCCACAGCAAGAAACTAAGACTCAAGAGACCTGGGGAAGGGACTCATCTTTTTGACAGGTCCCTCGGGGCAAAGCACAAGGGCATGAGAGACCTGGTCCTCTAGAGGTCCTTGAACTCAGTCGCCAACCCGTGGTCCTCTCCCACGTCCTGACGACACGTTATATAAAAAGAGACAACCACAGCGATGCTGGTGAATGTTTTGGCCCACTGCTCCCTAGTCCGCAGTCTCTAGCGGCAGAGTGATGTGACAGGCTTTTAAGTAGATTTTCCTCGCAAAAGTTACAGCCTTACAGCTAAGACTGGCAGATTCCGGGAATCGCGAGATAAATTCCCCACTTAAGCTACTTACAGAACAGTTCTGGAGGCATCCAGAAGTCCTTAAGGATCTCAGATCCCCATTTAAAGTGCAAGAGATGGGGGTAAGAATGATTTAACAAAATTGAATCTGTATTTTCTATAATGGTGAAATACTGGATGAAATGTCGAGGACGCAATTTGCAACGGCATTCCATTTAGAGTCACACCTCCAAGGGGCATTTTATTCGTGAGGACTTCATTTTACGTGTAAGTTCACCAAAAGAGGAACTGAGATGTAAATGTTTTAACGTATGTTTATCTACAGTCGTACCTTCGCAGAACAGCCAACCAGTAAGAAAGAGCTTCGACCTTCTTTTATTCCGAGCTATTCTTCAAGAGATGACGCCAGCCATATCAAAAATTCTCATGCCTTGTTTAAGACGAACGTCCCCTGTGTAGCTTTACGACCCGAGGGGATTACGACATGTTCCCTCAGGAGCTGGAGGGTCGTTCGTGCGAGAGGCATTTTAGCTGTGTTGACGGCGTTTTGGCAGAGCAATATCAAAGTCTTCCTCAAGTTGGGGGCCACAGACGGGTTCAGATGAAGGTATCTATGAAAGATGTTTAGGATAACTCGCCATATCCTTCATGATTTTTATAGACATGAGCATGGATCATGGCTGTGTGGGGATTTAGCTTTACTCTGATTCTTTCTCTGTCTGTCTCAGACTCTCACTCACTCTCTCTCTCTCTCTCTCTCTCTCTCTCCACTTTTCCTCTTTGCTTCTCTCAGACTTTCACTGAACCTCTCTACTCTTACTCTCCAGCTTCTCTCTCCTCTTTCTTAGAAGGATGTGGGGAGTGGCTTGTACTTTAGAGAACCTTAGATACCCAGACCTGTGGCTTCGTCCGTCTCTCTACAGGCAGCGGAGGCCAACAGCACCGCCGGGTCGTAGAACTAGTCCGACTTGCAACAGACCCCACCACTAACGACTTGCACGTGACAAACGGTAATTGGTAACGATGGTCAGATAGTGAGACATGGCATCGAACGTGGTAACAGTGTCATGATCAGGGGGAGTGCGTGTTTGGTAACACTGGCAAGGATGTATAGGGATGATAGTGACGTGATAACAGTTGCTAGACATGCAGAGGACAATAACAAATTGGTAATAGCGTTTGGAAGTATTAAGATACCGTTTCCTGACATGGCAATAATGCAGGGCGTAGTATGCCAGCAATAGGGCACACGTTGGGGGTGAAGAAAAGCGGCAACACTGCCTGGGTACATGGAGGCAATAACCTCTTACTTGGCAACAGTGGGGGAGAGTGTGAGGTAACGCACCTCTATCCTTGGCAATAGTGAGAGATGATATCCGCAACGTTGGCATTCTGAAGGTATATCCCCTGTTCTGGGAACAGTGGAGTGCGCTGGGGACAATATCCCTGGCTCTGGCAACAGTGGGAAGGCGTCTGGAGGCAATATCCTCGGCTCTGGCAAAAGTGATCCCCACCAGACTCTCCTCAGAGATCATCTTGCAACTTGTCCTTTGGTAAACATCGTCTCTGCTCCCTTGGCTTTGCGCCTCTCCCTCGTGGCTCCATCGCTGATTCTTTTAGTCTCAGAATCTGCCCGAGTCTCATGGTACGTTCGTCATCCCCCTGGATGTCTCTATTCCTCCTCTGCACTGTCTTCTGTAAGCCAGTCACGAGCCTGTTTTTGGGTGGGTCTTGTCACGATATCATTTGATGAGGCCCCTTTCTCCATTGAAACTTATTTTAGAGTGAGTGAACTTTTGTACTGCTGAAATCTAATTTTTCTCAATGTTATCTACGATCCTTTTCACTGCCATATTCGCCTCCGGGAACTGAAGGTGTTCACTTTGCAAACTGGTTCCACTGTGTTTGCACCAAAGTCTCTACCTAACAGCTCCTGGTTTACATGCAGTTAATTCAGTGCCTGTATTGCCTATACACTAAAAGCACCACAAAAATCCTTACCTAACCTATACACGCAGAACACCTCAGACATTTCTTACCAGCTGGTGTGATGGACTGGTGTTCATTAATCTTGAACCCTTATTGTGCATGTCAGGCATACAGAAGGTGAAAAGAAAGGGATCATAATCCACTTCCACTAACATACAAATTACTGTTGAGGTACTAGCAAATGGCCCGAGAATTCCAGGGAGCGGTTACCGAAGCTTGTCTCATACGAGGAACTGAAGCATGTGTTGAATCTGCTTCGTTCCTCCAACACGGACCATAACACTGTCTAGAGCATCATAACCTTAGCCAGACTGGAGCCTCGTCAGGACTAATATGCACCACATTATAATATGTAAACCTCACTTAACAGTCTGTTATTATTTTCTAGTAATCGAGCCTCATACAACATCTTAAAGAATGTTTGACACGCTTCGAAGGTATGATACTGCCCAAAACAACGGTAAAAATGTCAATGAAACGAAGAATTTCTTGCTCTTGAGTGCATTTCAGCTTATTTCCATAATGAGACGGACGAATTGAAGTTATTGAAAGTCTTTAATTCTTAGAGAACCTGCAGAAGATGTTAATCTCACAGCGACACGCTCAGAGAAGACAAGGATCAGCAGACATCCCCAAGACAGCCCTACACTCCGACCTCTGTAAACCGGCAGGCCAATGGGTCCTTCACATACGGAATGAGACTGCAGGATCCACAGACGCTACAGAGGACACCCAGATTACGTCCTAGGAACCCTGGGTGCGTATAGTGGGTGCTAGGAAAGCAGTTAGGACCCAGAGGTGTCTCAAGTTCAGACCCGGAAAGCTAGTCGGATCTTCATGTCACTCCAGTGGGTACTCATGCCGATGGTTATTTCTTAAACCCTTCAAATGGAGACTCGAACTGATGAAGAGACCCACAGGTATGTACTCCAAGTGGGAACTCGAGGTTCTCGGCTCTTCATCTGTGGATTCAGAGTGGTCGAAGCGTCTCCAGGCGTTCAGTGGGAACCAGCGTTACTTTTAAGTCTGGATCGTGACTAAGGTCACTCTCATGATGCTTCCCCAACACGACCAATCCCACACAGCTGCCCCGACATAGCTGCTTTGGCATAGCTACCCCAGCATGATCATCTGGACATGGACAGTTCAACATGGCTGCCCCAACATAGTTACTCCAAAAGACCACAAACATAGATACGGCAATTTCAACATGGTCACCTCATCATGACCATCCTGACATGGTTGTTCTAACATTAACATTTAAACACGACTACCCAACCTGGCCACTTCGTGACCCCCAGTATAGCTACTCCAACCAAACTACCTCAGTATAGCCGCTACAAATGACTACTCCAGGATGACCACCCTAACATGGACCCTCCAGTACGGTCATTGCAACATGACAATTCCAGTATGGCTACCTCTACATGGCGACTTTAACATGAGCACTCAGACATAACCACCCGATCATGACCACTGCAAAATATCATTCAAATACGTCAGTCCAACATAGCACTCAGAAATTAGTCTTCAAAAACAAATATAACAACATGGCTACAAGTATAACTTCCCCAACACAGCTACTTCTTTATAACCTCCCCAGTATGAGAATTCCTTCCTGACCTCCCACTTAGCCCTCCCCTTCCCTCTTAACTTCCCCACCCCCTCCCCTCCCCTTCCACTCAATATGGCCTCCATCACGATCCCCGGCAACTCCGTCCCGTCATGTCCCCGTACGATCCCCGAGACCTAATTTAACGCAGCTGGGCAGAAATTTCCTTATAGGCGACACATGGTTCCAGGCCTTGACACATGACTACCTGGAACTGTCCCGAAGACGATCTTAAATTCTTGGCCAATGGTACCAGACCCTGGCCATGTGGACAAGTAATACCAGACCCTGGCCATGTTGACCAGTGGTATCCGACCCTGGCCATGTTGTCCAATGATACCAGACCCTGGCCATGTTGCAACAGACATAATGTTGCCATATGCTGGCCATGATGCAACTTCTAGTGCCAGAGACTGTGTCCACAGAGCCTTCCATGCTATAGTGTGGCACAGTGTTGGGTCTCCTCCATAATGGCCTCGCTGGAGACGTGTTTAGTACAGGTAATCACTGACAAATTACATTTATTGCTGCTCTCAACGTACGTAGGCACGAGAGTCGTTAAGTAAAACTAGAATTTTAAGAAACTAAAATCTCAGTGATTTCTGGTTTATTATCGAAGGAATTTACTGGAATAACATCGTTGATGAACACTGTTTTGGAGTGAGCTTGTGAAGTCTTCACTATAACATAGGCAGTAGAAGAAGGGATGTACGTATCACTGTAAAGCAGAGAACCATTTTCTAAAACTATATCAAAATGTTTCAACCTTGACATTAAGATTATTGTCTGTCACGAAAGAAGTAGTTCAAGAAGGCAAGAGCCAGAATGACAGAGCAGATTATATGAAAAAATTTGTATGAAAAACGTTAAATGAAAAAATATATGCAATGTATATTGCCGATAACAGCGATAGAGACCCTGAAGAATTCTGTATTTATGTTAGATGCAAAAGAGTCACTACCTAGCCCACGGATCCATTATTTACGGAAAATGGTATATTGGTTCACGACAATGAAGCCATGGTAAAGATATTAGGTAAAAAAAAAGGGAGTTTATTGGCATATTTTTTTTATGGTATCTATTTGTTTTCCTGTTCCCCCTCCACATTATGCCTCTAAGAGTCTGATCTCTCTCCTCTCAAGGAACAACCTCGAAAAGAGTCTGTGATCTGTTACACGAAGATTCAGACCACAACACACACTCCTCTCACTCTCGTAAACTACCATTTACAGCTTGTTATTGTAATAAACGCAACCAGGGGGCGTTCAAAAGCACTTCCATGACGTCATATCATTCATAAGTATAAACAACATGGCACTGACTTAACTTGTAACTTAACTGTATATGAAAAGGTTATTGTTGCTTCAGATACAAGAGCTCATACAGCCGTAGTTCGCTTCAGGAGTCACTGAAATACACACACGTTTGAAATACACTCAGAGAAAACAAAGGGGTCTCGCCACACAAACACGGGAACACACTTCGAGGCGACAAAATCTTGCTGTACTGATTGCATACCGTTCTTGACTCTCGCTCATTGGTTCATACTGACAGACAACATCAATCAGCCAATCACCTACTAAAACCGTCGTAGTTTAGCTTGGGTGGATCGTGGTACACACACACACACACACACACACACACACACACACACACACACACATATATATATATATATATATGTGTGTGTGTGTGTG
>JAYMFT010268973.1:0-10655 GCA_038088735.1 Panulirus argus
TATATATATATATATATATATATATATATATATATATATATATATATATATTATCGCAGTGTTAACATAGATAATATATCCAATAAACCCACAGGAAATAGAAAGGCAGAGACACCAAGCTTATGTCTATTTCTTAGGACATTTTCAGGGCAACTAGTTGTACATTCACAAGGTTGGGTTATATGTTGGTGCAAAAAGTTACTTACAGCTCCTGGGGAAAGTTACCCGAGTTTATCCGATGGGAGAGAGAAGGTTACACTTGATCACTGCCTGACCTCATCATATACTAACATTTATTCAAAGTTTGCCTGTTTACATGTATATTATGATAAAATGTTAATAGCCCAACAATGGATGAAGGTGGTAGCCTATCAATGAATGTAGGTGGTAATGTATATTTCATTCATAGTAAATCATGTGGTAAATTATATATAGATAAAACAGGTAAACATTCACAGGAAAGAAATATTCAGCATAAGTATAATGTATGAAAAGGATGTGAATTAAGTGGGTTGTTTGTTGTCCCTGAAACAAAAATTACCCAATATCTTGGAAGTTTTCCCAAAATATTTAAATATCCACATCATGTACAGAAAAACTGATAATTAAATCTTGTGTTTCTATTAAAGCAAAATCTTTAAATCTAAATGAAGGAATGTACAAAGCTGATAAAATTTTAACAAATATATATATATATTTATGCATACAGCCACAAATAAAGCAAGCAAGCTTTGGATGTTAAGATGTAGCAAAGTCAGACAGTGATCAAGTGTAACTTTCTTCTCTTCCCCCACTGAGGATTGAACTCAGTTTACTTACCCTGGGTGCTGTAAGTTTCTTCTTGTTACTGCCTGGTATTAATAATGTATAGCCTGTTGCCCAAACAGTGTCTTAAGATCTTAAACAGATGAGAGCTTGGTGTCTCTGCCTTTCTATTTCCTGTGGGTTTATTGGATTTACTGTAAATACACTTACAAACTTATTGTTTTAAATCTATGCCATGGCTTTGTTGTCTTCAACTAAGGTCACCATCTCCCATAATAAATGGACCAATTGATTGGGTTATGACTTTTACTTCTAAGGCTATGAATGTCTTTCTTGATTATTGAGCAGGTGGTGGCGGTGGTGGTAGGCAGTGCATGGGTGGGTTGGGGTGGGAGGAGAGAGAGAGATTAGGGAGTTGAGAAATTCTACAGGAGTTTGTTGGAGGGTTGTTGGGGGCTTCTAACATAATTATAAAACTTTTTAGGGTTTCTTTTGGTGTTTTCAACAATACAGTATCTGCTTCATACTGATATTTACTTTGATGTATAAGTCTCTTAGTTTCCCCATGCAAATTTACCTACTTTACTTTATCGTGTTGGTTACTGGTCTCTCTGAGTGTCTTTTGCCATTTCTTTGTCATCACTCCACTACCTCGGCCTTGTTCTGGTAAAAGACCATTTACTATGCAACGGATCATGTGTTCCTCTACTATTATGAATGTTTTGCTGAAGACTTTCCAATCTGTTTCCATATCATTTTCATGAACAATATCATCCCAGATGTGCCTGTCATAAACAATGTGAAGATCATCGTAATTTGCATGTCTAAAATCCAGCAATTTTTGTGATGTTCATACCGACCAACATTATGGCAAAGTTGAAAGTTACCTCAAAATTGATTTGCTGGGTATCACTTATACCAAACTTTTTTCCAACCTCAACATTATCAACAAGATCCTCATTTGTACTACTAAATCTAATATGTTCTTGTCTGAAGTAGGTTTCCTAACTAATTGTGTTAAAGTAACATCAAGCAAATTTGGGGAGAGCCCACTACCAGTGCTACTGGAAAGGGATTCTTCCCACTTAGATAAAAGGATTATAAGATCTTTCATTACAATCCATTCTTGTTCATCACATCATTTCCTTGCTCCTGGATAAAGTGTGGCTTCAGAGCAGCAGGATTCATATAAAAAGTGACTTTTGCTAGGCTGTAACATTGTCAGTTGATGAAAGACAGTACAGTCTTATCAAGGAACTTCTTATTCTAGAGGTGTCCATTAGGTCACTACTTCTGATTGTAATGTAGCAACAAAGCTGCAAGTAGCCTCACATAAGGGATCCTAGGGTCATATATAATAATAATAATAATATCCCTGTTGTCGAAGGCAACTAAGAGGGGCAGGAGTCAGGGCTGGAAATCCACATCTTCTGCATTATACTTTTCAAAAGTAGGCATAGAGAAAGGTACTAACAGAGAATTTTTACTTCAATGCTGTTATATGCTACTAAGGCAACCTCACTAATTTGAGAAACAGCAAGCAGGTAGAAAAAGTATATATGTTTGTTAGTACACAAAGAAAGAAATAAACTCAAAGAAGTACACCTAGACTGTAAGGGAAAAACCCATCAGATGAGCTTACGTTGTAGTGTACTGTTTATGGTCACCTTAAGAAAGCTAAGCACAGTAAAACCTTAGTTATCCATAATTTAAGCCAATGACATGTTCAAAACATGTTTTTTTTAATTTTGGTTGGCAACTCTCTATTATTAAAAAAACTGAAAAATTGATACTTAAAAATATATCAAATTGCACACACACTGCACTACAGCAACTGGTGTACTCACCATCCAATGTGTTGTGGCATTGGTGATTGTTTTCCATTTCCCATGTACGTTTTGGCATGGTGATGCATGCTGGTCTAGCACATTTTTGTATTTTGTGCACATGGATTACTATTGTGGACAGTGGCCCCTCTCAAGTGTCATCATCAATTGCTTGACAGCTCCTTGAAGCTGTTAACATCTTGCACAAAATGCAAGAGGAATGTTTTAAGCCTTAAAAAGATGGAGTTGCACAAAAGGCTGGCTAAGGGGGTGTCCAAGGTGCACTTATGTAGGACTTCATCATTTGCTTACATATATTACTATTTCCTCTGTAAAATACTTACAAATATGTAAAATATTTTAAAATAGTACAATTTCAAAATTATCTAATGTATTAAACACCCTTGAATAACCACTTATTTTGTTATCCTGAATTGTTGATTCCTCAAAGCATTATGGATAACAAAGGTTTTACTGTATCTTATTACAATCTTGGATTGCCGTAGTTTTTCTTTTATCTGGTTATATTTGGTGGGGAGGCATGCCAGCAGTCTTGTAGGTGTGTGTCACAGATAGCAGTAACAAGCATACCTGAGTTGTATGTATTAAAGATATACTATATATATATGAACACACATATGATACTGTATATGTTTATCATGTAATAATTTTTTTTTCTGTAACTCATAAAAAATCTTTCACTTTATTTCTAATGACAACATTCAATAAAATAAATTTGTTAGTGTTAGTCATCCTTTGGATTTAAGATCAAAACAGGAAAAATATCTTACATGATTAAACCTAGTTTCTTGATAAAAGCCTCGAGATTCTCTGACTTTGGAGGGACCTTAGGGTTTTAAGCACGTTTCACGAAAAAATCCATTCAATATGAAACATACCCAATGCAGCATAGTTCATGCTGACTAGTTTTCCCATAAGAAGCTATCATCTCTCAAAGTTTGTGTATTGTCAAATAGTTAACTAATTAAGAGACAATTCTTTTATTTTCCAAAATTTGTTGTTGTTGTTGTTAGTTAAGTAATGGATACCTAAATAATCATATTTTAGCAGATGTTTCTTGTGTCATCCATTTTCAATCCACTCTATTTCTTATGAAGTATGAAAGATGTTCATTATGTTCATTATACATTTGGTTAACCTTATCCAACAAAAATGTAAAACCTGTGAAGATTTTCAAATGCTAAATGATTATGAAAATGGTTACAAACATCATAGTAATATTTTTTCCTTCATATATACTGAAGAAAATCAGAGCAGTGACTGTGGTGATGTGCAGTAAAGAAAATGTATAGCATGAGTTTTAATCTAGGAATTGTTAATAATAGTACAGTATTACACTTGGCACTGGAATATAGGTAGTATGAGATATATGATATTAATGTTTATAACTGGCACAGGAGTTTTCTCTTCATCCCAGGCATTGGTATACAGTGAAGTATGTATTACTTCTAGATTCAAATCTACATTTTCACTTCATTTAAGAAATGTTTTAAATTCTAATCTTGATAAGTAACACTATTCAGTTCAATTATGCCAAATTCATTTTTATCAGGAATGCATAAACAAAAAAAAAAAACTAATAGCTGAAAGTGTATTTATGATGGTGAAATCTTGAACGATTTTTTTTTTCTATTTTTTCCTGTGATCACTATCTCATGATACAGTTAAAAGATCCCATATCATATACAGCTGGATATCTCCTGGTGTCTCAAGGCATGTTTATCTAAATGACAAATTACTCATACTGGTGTAAATAATATTACACAAATGTTTTCATTACCACTACTATTTTACAAATATCCCTCCCTAGAGCACTTGTTATTGGACTTCACCTGCATGAAGTTACACCATTAGCAAGGTTGTATTATTGTCAATGGACAAAAAGGAGTATATCTTTGTGGCACATCTCACTCTAAAGAAGCCCACAATTTCCCTGCAACTGGATGTGGTGCAGCCCTGAAACTGTAGGAGTCCATAAAAGGGATCCTGGGTTATATGGTTTAAATATAGATTTGTAACAGAATACAGGTGTTTACCACTATCATACTACAGAGGTTACTACTATGACTCTACAAATATCAAAACAATAGTAAATACCACTACTGCCTCTGTCACTACCATTACTACTGCCACTAATGCTGTCAATACCACTTCCATTGTCACTACTACTACTGCTATTACAACTATGACAGACACTGTACTATAACAGCTACAACAGTCTGCATTACAGGTATTAGGTTAAACTGATCAACAACCAAAAATGTTTCTGAAATAAAAGTAGCTGATCTTTTGGAGAGCTGAGCATGAACATGACACTCTAAATTGTTGACAGGCTTAGTTTTGAAGATATGCAGTGGGTCTTACTTTGTACAATTTGCATTTGTTTGGGTGTTATGCAGCTTTGAGGCAAGATCTGGCAACCCTGAGCACAGGAAGTGGATGATGCAATCTGCACCTGGTGTTGCATCACCCTACTTACTGCTGATCATTTCCTTCTGGGGAGTTGCCCAGTGCACATGTATTGTACTCATTACTAAGGTCTTTTTACGTACCCTGACATTTCTATTTGTGTCATGTTCTTTTCATGCAGTTGTTTTGTATCCCTAAGTCTGTACTTAAACTGGAGCTGACTTAAATATTGTAATCAAAGTTTAAGCCAATTTCATTTTACAAATACAATACAATCAATACTTGCTGCTTTTTGTAGTGCTGTGTGCTGGTTTTCTATCATTCTGTTGAAATATACTGACTGCTCTGGTTATTGAAGAGCCACATGTGATGGACTGGTGAGTGTTTTCTTTGCCGAATGTCAACAAAGATGCCTTGTGTATGAACTGTGCAGATAACTTTTATGTATGTGGGGAAGTAACATTGTATCACATAAGTGTACCACAACCTTAATCATCAGGAAAGCTCACAATCTTTGCTTCAAATGTAGGTTGGATTACACACATATGCTGCAATGCTTGCACAACAAACCTATGCAGCTGTTTCAATCCAAAAAGGTGATCAGTGCTTTTTGCTGTGCTCATGGTGTTGAGAAAGCAGGCAGATTGTGTCCATGACTTTCTCTTCTGTGTGATGCCTCCAATTTGGCAAGGTCTTTCTAAACAGGAAAAGTGGACCTTAAGTTATCCAAGTATATCAAAATATATCATCTGCTACGTGCAAGGTGCTCCATGGTGAGGACCTTCACCTTCTGGAACCCCAACTCATTTTCCCTGGAATTAGAGGATGAACAGGATGACAAAATTTGTGAAACATGTGAACCATCTATATCAAGAGATCCTAATTTCTCACTTAACATGACATCTGCTAAACCATACAGGATCATGCAGAATGAGTAAGATGATCTTGTTAGAGATCTGGAACTGCTGAAAAGTAAGGCAGAACAGTTGGGCTCGAGACTGTAACAGTGGAATCACCTTGATGAAAATGGGACAGTGTCTGTGTTTCGTGCTGCAAGAAAGATTTCACTCCATTCTTTAATATGAATGGTAACCTCATCGTCTGCAACAGTGTAGAATGGCAGCCCTTAATATTAATCATAACCCTGAGAAGTGGAGACTGTTCACAGACTCATCAAAGCTGTTCTGCTGCATAATGACAACATTTTGCTTTCAATTCCAGTTGGTAATGTAGTCCATATGAAGGAATCATACAACAACATTAATTATCTTTTTAAATGCATAAACTTCAAGAATACCAATAGCAGCTTTGTGGTGCCATGAAGGCTGTAGCCAACTTGATTGGGCTACATAGGGCTGCACAAAGTTTTACTGTGTGAATAACAAAGTCAAACAAAGACTTCCCAATACATGAGGGACTGGGCTTCCCAACAGTCACTGAAACTAGGAACAAAGAACATGTAGCACCTACTATTGGTAGAATCCAGCAAGATTTTGCTACTGTCTCTGCACATGAAACTGGGCCTCATGAACAATATTGAGGCAATGGACAAAAATAGTCCAACATTTAGGTACCTCAGTAGGAAATTCCTAAGGCTCATTGAGGCAACCATACCTTGTGTCAACAATACAGTGTGAAATGCAGTAAAACGCAAGATAGTGTATTTTTCTTGGAAACCCTTGCCAATTGAGCATTTTCATGGTCATTTTCGTGTTCAGCATCCTAAAATCCAAAAGGGGAAACACATTTCATCTTTGAAACATAAAATAGGTCAAAATTTGATCAGTGTTATTTATTCCATACACAATACTTAAAACATCATGAATTAATCATTACTGTATAGTGAATTATGATCACACATGGATGGAGGGAAGCCTGGGAAAATATTTAGTGCTCAACAATGAATGATTGTTATATCTTATAAGGTCTGATACTTCATGTAACCACTCACTCTTGCCTTTTCTCAACCTGCATTGTTCTGAACATTAATTAAAGCTATTTATATAAAACGGAGAGTACAAAATTTAAGTCCTGATGATGTATTGTACTATCATCAAGCAGTAGTAGTCTGTAGCTTTATAACATAAAATTATATTTTTCACTTTCAAGGTTTTATGGTAAGATAGATGGCTCACTATATTTGTATAAGAGTTATAAAATGTGTTTGAAAGGATCATGTACTAGGACCAGAATAACAATGTTGGACTATCTGTTAGGCCAATTTCTAAGCACCAATAAAAGGTGTTACTTGATATGAACATTGTTATATACATCATAAGTCATAAACTTGTTTCTGAGATATGTCACCCTGTATGCATATTCATTTCCCTATCTAACAATAAAGCATTTTGATAAAGAATCAGATAATAAAGAGTATAGAGGAAATATATACTTAACATATAAGCTAACATTTAAGTCTATGTGTACCAGTGTTCTACCAAACACTTGCATTTGTTAAACTCAAGAACAGTGCCCTCTTCCTCTTCTGTATGCAGTCTCACACCAAGAAACAGGTGTATTATTTCATATGAAGTATATTTATTTAAAGACTTTGAGAAGAGCATCCATACAAGACTTGTGGAATAGTGTTGCTTCTTCCTACTTAAAAGTAAAGTACATTGTCATTCTCTAAACTTTTTTTGCTTAATATTAACTGCAGAAGCAGATGTGTTCCATGATTTTGCAATATACTTCAGACAATAAAACCTGCCAATCATTTTAATAAAGCATATTTCATTTCGAGATAATTAAGATATGTGTTTGGAGACCTAAAACAATCTAGATTTTTTCTAATGCACTGAATACATTTGTACAATTACAATTAATCTCTTTATATTATGAACATTTAAGAATTTTTTATAAGAATTATGGGCTTACAGCACAGGTAGACTGACTTATCATAAATAAATCTGTAAGCAATTTGATCATTTATATATCAAATGTTAAATTGTGTATTACAGGACATGATAATTATCAACCATGAAGTGTGTTCAGTGGTTAATGAAAATACAGTACTATGATACCTACTCACTATGAAGTAACTGAATAATCAACTATCATCACCAGTAGATCCAACCTTCATGTTTTAAAAACATATTCAGTTATGGCTTAAAATCCATTTAGCTATCGATGATTTCTAACACAATGAACTCGTTTAGTATCAATGGCTACAGATTTCAGTGGTCATCAGGTGCATTACTGTATCATCTATCAGACCCTTGTTTTAATTTTTTCTGGTAGATGTGTTGTAATTGTATGTGCACTACTTGGGTTTATTTTAACTGTTTTTATGTATATATATATATATATATATATATATATATATATATATATATATATATAGATATATATATAGACACACACAGTATCCACAAAAAACTTTGTCTACCTCCCCATACATTTTCCAAGGTGGTTTCACACTTACATTTTAGTATAGTGTCATCTCTCCTTTGGCCTTGATTACCATCTGCAGACATATGGGCATGGAACTGGCAAGGTCCCTGGAGTATTCTGGGTTCATGTTCTGAGTCTTTTAGGTTTTAATCTCTTGAATGAAGGGAGGCACTGATGTGGTGTTGTAGGAAGCAGCTACCTCATCATGTGTTCTGAGCACCCAGTATCTCTAAAAGTCTCACATGAACCCACATTTCCTTGCTTCTAAGTGAGAATTCAAGCTTTCTTCTTCCTAGAAAGGTAAGAGACAACCATCTTGAAGTACAGGTGGAAGAAATACAATGCCCAGGATCAAAATTTCTAAAGTGAAGTGGCATCCAGGAAGAGAAAAGAAAGAACACCATTCCCTCTAAATAGCCTGAGGCACACTGAGGCAGGTTGCTGGTGCTCACACCATTAGAAACGCTAGTCTCAATGACCAGATGTGTGATGATTTCACCCTGAGAGTGTCATATGCTTGTACCCACAATAAACGTTAGCCATGTATTGCCTTCGAAAATATAAGGGAGTGTACAATGTTTTTTGCAGACACTGTACATCAAAAAATGAACAGCGTAATGAAAGGTTATGTATGGTACGAATCACCCATTGCCAGAGAGTTTAACAGGATATATGAATCATTTATCACCTAGCCATAATAGTTATATCTTATTAAAATAAGGTAGGAAATCATGGTTATCATTATAATCCTATAATTGTATGTTATAAAACCAGAAAACATATGTGTAACTATACATAAAATAGTGTAGATGTTATAGTGACTTATTTTAACACTTGTACATTACCAAACATTTATGCATCATGTTGTGGTTACATGTAAAGTACCATGAATATGCAAGTATGTTTAACATGATCTCAGCTATTGTTCATCACAAGCCCATTACATATGTAAATTTTGTTAAGCAGATGTATACATTTACTCATCACTCTCATAAATCATGAGAAAACTTTTTCATATGAACTTTTGTAAATAGAAAGTCAATGTATAGTAAAAAATTATGATTAATGTAATATAACCACATTATAATTAGTTTACTGTTTTGAAACTGTTGTATACTGTGTAGCGGTAACAGAAATGTTAAGGAGTGTTGGTGGCTCATCAGAAAATTTAGTTAATATGGTAAGTTACAAAGTATAAGGGAAAATAGGCAATACAGACTAGTAATTACTCACCTGGGTTGGTATGCATGGTCTGGGTCAGTAATAAAACATTTTGTAAGTGAAACTTGAACTGTAATTTACTGTATCTTTTCTCATGTTGTTACTTCATAACTCAGTGAGGTTCTTAAGTAAGCAAGGTGGTGTGGTAGAAGTGAATCTCTTCAGATCATGTTATATGTGGAGTTATGCTTTATTTAAAGCACATGTTTTCACTGACAGTGCATGTCACATTTCTGCACAAGCCTGACTACAGTTTGTGATTGTTCTGTACTTTCTATACGACTTTCAGTTTAAGAAATGCAGACATAATGTAGCAACTGAATGATATCTTTTACCAGTATAATAGATTCAGGAAAATAAGTAAATGGGTGATAAATTGTAGAGGGAAGTAATTACTACATACTAATTTACTTTTGCTTTTACATATACATACATAAATACACACAAATATGAATATGAGTAAACAAGTGTCCATAGATAAATGCTTACAAAATGAGGTGAGTGTGGGCAAAAAATGCCATGCACATACAAGCATGTACAAATATGGGAGTACAGTAAACATCTGTAATTACCTATATGAATTTCCCTAATTAAACATTACGAAGATTACTGGAGTTCCATCTCTTGTACTTTTTGTACCATCAAGAAGACCTTTAAATCTTTACAAGTTGCTGATATCCACAGTCTCCATACTTAATCCATTCCAACCATTCACTGTGTTTGAACTAAACCAGCATTTATTTATAATCTTTTTAACCATCCTCTTTCTCAGCCTCTGATCTTAGTCTCTGGTAACTGGTAATGCACTTTATGAAGAACTGTTCACTGTCAGCATCATTCAGTTGATTCAGGAACTTATGGCTGTTAACTGGAAGAAGTTGACAGTAAAAAGTTCTTCATGAGATGCAGTACCAGAGTTACCAGAGGCAATGATCAGAAGCAAGTGCATATATATATATATATATATATATATATATATATATATATATATATATATATATATTTTTTTTTTTTTTTTTT
>JAYMFT010268984.1:0-10654 GCA_038088735.1 Panulirus argus
TGGGGAACCACTTCTGTGGTACGTGGGAACCACTACTGTGCTACTGGGAACCACTTCTGTGGTACTGGGGAACCACTTCTGTGGTACGTGGGAACCACTACTGTGCTACTGGGAACCACTTCTGTGGTACTGGGGAACCACTACTGTGGTACTGGGAACCACTTTTGTGGTACTGGGGAACCACTACTGTGGTACTGGGAACCACTTCTGTGGTATTGGGGAACAACTACTGTGGTATTGGGGAACCACTACTGCGGTACTGGGAAACCGCTTCTGTGGTACTGGGGAACCACTACTGTGGGACTGGGGAACCACCACTGTGGTACTGGGGAGCCACTACTGTGTTACTGGGAAACCACTTGTTTATATCTTTTTGCAATGAGTTTCTTGCATAATTTCACGTTATGGCCTCTGGTTGTGCTACCTTTGCGTCCTTCCAATCACTGGCCACCGTTGACATCATCAAAGTGGACTGACGAAATCTTGAAGGCTGTGATTAAGTCACCCCTGACTTTTCTCTCTTCCGTCGAGGAGAGATTTATGGCCTGTAACCCGTCACTGGAACTCAGCCACCTTAATTATCTGATATAATTTATGCAAACCTCCCCTAAAATCTGTTTTTATTTTAAGTTCTTTGTAATTCTTTAACATTAGTGACCAAACTCGAGAATCACATTCCATTCTGCGTTGATAAATGCACCCTGTAAACAATCAGTCGTCCGAATATCACCGAATATTACTTGACTGTGATTCTGATATTTCAAATTCCACTGTGGACAGGTTCGGGACACTGTCGATTGACTCCTAAGCTTAAGCTTAACACCCAGGCAGATCCGTGCAGCTTAGTTCCCTTGTCGGTAGCTCTTCGTATCGAGGACCTCCTCATCATTGCTTCCCCATTGCCTTGGGTTGGACTTCGTCAGCAGTGTATGCCATCGGACCGACTTCGGAGTCTGATTTGGGGTTTCTCCTCGTAAGTTGACGTAGTTATAGATGTGTGTGTGTGTGTGTGTGTGTGTGTCTGTGGGTGTTGTGTGTCTGTGTGTCTGCTGAGAATGGCCGTGCCCACCCGGCAACGTTACAAGCCCTGTTGAATTATTGAATGTTTACAGATGTTGTGGACGAGAGACGCGCCCGTTTTCTCTGGTGCCGGAGGCAGTGAACAGAGGGGGGTTAACTTCCGTACTCTGGCAGACGGCGCGGCGTTGGAAAGGGTGCCTCCGCTGTTCACATGGGTGACTTCTGTGTACCCCCAGCGGACGGTATTAGAATGGGTATAACTTACCTACACATGCAGACTGCGTTTGGGGGGGTAACTAATTTACCCCAGACGACGGCTGTAGAGGGGTAACTCCTCCAACTCAGACAGAGTTAGAGGGGTAACTCCTATAACTCAGACAGAGTTAGAGGGGTAACTCCTCCAACACAGACGACGTTAGAGGGGTAACTCCTCCAACACAAACGGCGTTAGAGGGGTAACTACACCAACTCAGATGATGTTAGAGGGGTAACTCCTTCAACCTGGATGTTAATAAACGGGTAAATTCTTTATCCCACTGGGCAGAATTAGATGGGCAACTCTTCTAAAGCAGCCATTGGCGTTAAAGGGGCCACTATAAACCAGGGGATGGCGTTCAAGGGGTCAATATAAACCAGGGGATGACGTTGAGGGGGTGGGTTGAGGTCACGTGTCTGGAGCAGTGGGCGAGGGAGGAGTAAGAGAGTCCCTCACGTCACCTGATGATGCTGAAGCGGGAGTTAAAGGTGACGGGTTTACACAGGCGTGTGGGGAGGAGGTGACAGTTTTACAGAGACGTGTAATATATATATATATATATATATATATATATATATATATATATATATAACTGCCAACCAAAGCCCGGGAACGTCTGGCCTCCGACTCTCACGCCGGAGTTTTTCCTGTGGTGATCCTGCCGGAGTGGAGGCTCCAGGATGAGCCGGGCCCCTTGCTGCCTCACCCTCGAGGGTGGCCCGAGCTAGGGACACGCGGGTATGGTGGGTCATCGGGCACACTTACCTCTCTCCTGTATTTTCCTTTCCTGCAAACACACACACACACACACACACACACACACACACACACACACACATGGGCCTCCGTGGTGTTGTGGTCGACATTATTAACCATGAGTCACCACGGGCCAGCCCGGGGTCGGATCCACATGGATTCCAATCCTGGGTATGGCAGTCGGCCTACACTCAACCCACGTGTTCATCGTCCCTTTGGGGCAGGTCGATAAATGGGTACCTTGGCTTAGGTTTGGGTATATATACATAGGAGTAAAGGACATGGCACACAAATAGTAATCACACACTTAAAAAATGCAGCATGAGAGTATGAAGGTCACGAAATATCCCTAAAACACGTCTTTAAACTAAAGCAGAGGGAAAAACACATCACTTCCTTAAGTAAAAAATGTATCCCCTGCTCCCCACACATTCTTACAACCGGGAGGTCGCTCACAGTGTAGTTCCCTCTGGAACCCCTCCCGGCCCTTCTAACCATAAAATATAGTGGCCCAGTGACCTGCCCGTAAACAACATCAGGACTGATCTCTGACTGAGGAGTAGCACCACATGTTAATGCTCAATAACAATCTGAAAAAATACACTAATGAAAGATATATTCCGCTTTAGGAAGCCAACTGGAACCTCTCTTATGATAACAAGGTTCTGTATTTAGGCATATGTAACCTACATCCTAATATCATAATAATCAACATTATTATCTCATAACTCATCTTTTAACTGCAGGGAGAACATCGACCATACCGTTCAGTGTTTACTGCCACACAGACAGCCACTGTAAGTGTTGGGTTTGCTCAGTTTATCAAATGTCAACAGAAAAAGGAAACTACCAATCTCTTCGGTGTAGCCTAACCATAAATGCCTCGTAAACACTGTCTTGAGTTTCATGAACATAATTGCGGCCTGCCCGCCTATGATGTGGCAGCCATATCCGCTTCAGTGTTCTCACCAGGACAAAGAAAGATGACATTCTTAGCTAATATCCCACTCAAAAATTTTCAACATCGAACAGACCCAGAGTGAATTTTAATAAACTTCATTAGACGACCCATGTATTACCATATCGTAACGTAAACAAAGATCCAAGAAAATAAAAATCTTCGTACAGTTTGTGTATCAAATTGTGAAATTTAAAATTCATTCGTCAAGCAGAGATGCACAGTGAGGAGCTGCAGATCCTGGAGGTAATACAACGAAAGGGGATGAGCAGAGTGGAACAGGTAGTGGGGAAGGAGGGTAACGGTGGCACAGGTAATGGTCGGGAACATGGCTACCTAGCGTTATGCCTCAGCATATTTATGTCGACGTGAGCTGTGAACCGTGGTTCACCCCCGAGTTCGGTGATGCTTCATGATACAGGTAACGGCTCAGAGTCTTGATGGAATTTAACCTGAGTAATCCCTGACTCCAATCATTGGTTATCAACATAACGTGACACCCTCACATGACAGGAAATTAAACTATCAACCAATCCGATATAAATGGCAATAAGCACAACTGGCGTTACTCGGATGAAAATGACATTTAACTAATGTAGTATTGGATGTTACCAAGAAGTGTGACAACCCTCTTATCACATGTTACATAAAAAAATGTTTTCAATTTGAGGCCAGCTTCCATACTGGTCAATTTGGCCTCAATCTACGGTTTAAAAACGGCCGTAGCGTCCGTGGCCACAGCCTATTTCACTTACCGCACAAAGTTGAATGTATACCCTACGTATATATATATATATATATATATATATATATATATATATATATATATACATATATATATATATATATATATAGCTTTAAAGAAGTGGCAGTCCATTAGGAACAGATCCTCTGAGGGCGACAGATACGAGCTCACGTATAAATATATAGTGTATGTGTGCGTCTTACAATGGGGTTTTGTTTCTTTACTATAACCTGATCCTTTCTGTGATTTACAACACCCTTTACATTCCATTACGTCCAGCAATTCATGGGGAACTGTCAGTCAAACGGTCTTACTCGACCACAGTTTCCTGGTACAGCAGGTGATATTGTATCACTGAAGATTGATGCATCTAACGCGGAGGGATATGCCAGGTGCTATATGTGAGGTGGGTGACGTGCCAAGTCCGGTAACGGATTAAAATCCTTTTCGAGGTTACACTTTAAATAATATCTAAATGATAGCTATACATAATTAAAAAGTAAATAGAGAAGAGGAATAATCCCAAAAGATTTTAATGGAAGCGGACACCCTACCTTTAAATTCAAAATGTGACAAGTTCGTGGTCCGATTTAAACCATCTTTCATAATGCGTGTTTACGAGTGAATGCTACACATTATAACATAACTGGTGTTTCAGACTTTCGAGTTGTGAGTGTATAACTCGACCATTTATAACTCCAGTCAGTATCAATACCAGTTATTTTCGGTCTTTAGTAGCAATATTTTCTGTTCTTCACAAGTTTTATAAAAAAAAGACAGTTATCACTGACCAACATCAAACAAGAGACTAATGTCCCCGACAGCGTTCTAGATTCATTAAAAGCTATTTGCTCTTGGAGCCAACTAGGTGCAGGTATGTATTTCAGCAACACTTTAAGCAACTTTTCGAACTGCACATCATAAACCGCAAAGTATATGACCTGTAAGTCAAATAATAATTTGTTACCGCACACTGAAAAATATAAAACCAGACATTATACAAACTACAATGTCCCGCTTGGCACCTGACCACAGAGTGACGATTTCCATCAAACGGCAACGACACAGCCGTATAATGTCATAACATTATAATCATCTCCCATTCCCTTTCTATGCTCATATGAAAAAGAGGTCCTTCAGCCCTAAGCAAGACTTACGTCAACCTTGGTGTTATCCAGTTAAATAGCTGAAAAAATAAAGTAGACACTAACGGAGAGGTGACGATTATGTTTCGAGGGAAACAAAGTCTTTAATTCTTCTTCCATGATATTAACCAGTAACCAAACGCACCTAGGAGCAAATTCATCATCAGTACACACGATGATACACTTTCCACACTTCATGAGTACAAGAAATTATGTAAACATTTAAAAATCTGTCCAACCACGAATGTCTCGCCTCATCTAAAACGCAGAACTAGACTACAATAGAACGGAAGAACGTGACTAACAATATTCTTGCGGTTCCTTGCAGTAGGGTATGATCAAATTATTCGCCAGACTAGCACTGTATACTCACCTTTGGCAATATCGCACTCACTTTTATCGCAAATACCAGTCTTGGGCTGTTATACAGGTCTGGGATACACACGCGCCTTCAAGAAGCCTCAAAATTCTCAGACATGATGTGCCTGTTCTTGCGACTCCACGCTGCCGACCGCAGCCAGTAATCAACCAACCAACTCGAACAGCTTTCGGCTCATGATTTTACGAACAATAAAGACCCCAGGACTCGCGTGCTTTGCCTCTGTTTAACTAGGTTAAGATGCATGACAACTGGTTGGTCTACTTTAGCTGTAAATCTTCCCCAAGAGCGGAGGGACTGGTCGCGGGCGCCTTGGTAAATTCAAATGATCTCGCCACTCCTTAATACGAGGTCAGCATCCTTCATGTGGTACTTTTATTGCCTAATTATGCTCCCGCTTTACTAATTATTTTTGCTTTACTTAGGGATGATGGTATAATTCAGCGACGCTAATCCACGGCCTTCCCGCATTTCTACCAAGTTAGCCATTCTCGCAGTATTTCACTGGCTAGACTCAAGCAGGAGAGGGTAGACTTAATCAAATCGTTTTCTGTGTCTAAGATTCGAAACAGACAGTAAACCAAAACAAACATTTATTTATCTTTATTCATCTGCTTTCACAAATCATTTTTTGTTTCATAAACCAAGCAATATGTTTCCATACACTACGAGTCGTACCTCATCTACTAGAGTTCAAACGAAATGCTTTATCACTTTTGGATGGGCCAATTACATAACAAGAGTGTATACGGTCTTATAATTACTCGCATTAACTTTGGAAAGTGATCAAGATTTTTCGGTTGGTGGATGTAGCTTGACGCTGGCAGTTGATAAACCTAAAGCCCAAACAACCAACCATCATCCACGTCATTCTGAAGTTAGGATAAATGTTAAATTAATAGTAATAATCAAAAGGAGGGAGTTTTAACCTATATGTGGATACCAACGAGCTCAAATGATAAACAAATCGTCAGTGAGTCACAAATAGTAGTATCTAGCAACAATCCCCAGGATAAATAACCCATGATTGTAAAGGAAAACAAATGTTGTGAAAACCAACACAATTTCAAGTTTGTGAGTCTGACATATGGTATGGCATGGTTTGGTGTCTTGATAACCGACACTGAACTTTTGATAGTTAGTAAACCCAGCCATAAAAGTATTGTCTTTTCATTATATTTCTTAACGGTTTTCATAAATATTCGTTTTGTTGTCGGCTCCTAGTGTCCTCCGTGCACCCTCCGCTGACTCGACTGACCAACCATGAGGAAGGGACCTGACTGGTCACTAATCCCCTGACTGTAAAACTGAACACAAGTGATGGGCTGGCCAGGTGCTGCCCGGGTAAGCCACGTATTTTTCCCCTACGGAGTAGCAGACGGGAGGTGGGCGGGAGGGACGCATGCAACACACTCCGTGATGCTTTGATTGTTCACAAACAATGTTTTGATCCTCAGTGCTTAATATATTGCAGTTATAAATGGCATGGAAAACACGGACAATGAGGCCATGTCAGAGACAACTTATTGGGACCTTATCACCTCACAACCTTTTTTTTTTTAATCGTTTTGATGACATCAACAGGGGAAAGTTCTTCCAGAGCTAGAAGGATAGGACAAATAAGTTATAACATCAATTTAAGCAAGAAACTTGTTAAAAGATATATGTAAAGAACCCCCTCCCCGTACAGTACAAACAGGTGATTACATACATATTACGCACAGACTAAACAAAAACTCTTTACTCATAACCTTTCTTCTCCTTAAGAACGAAGAATATGCTCATTAATAACTCGAAATTCCTGCTCACACTTAAGAAAGAGAGAACTGAAAGCTACTGCCGGGAATTACTCAATATTACTGCTCTTCTCTAAATGCGCCTGTCAACAGACAGTCGACCTTGCCTCCAACACTATCATAGAGTGAGAGGCTTCCGTCTGCAGCGGCCGGGCGGAGCCCCGTGCATGACGGGGGTTCTCGCATCACGAACATGCCGCACGCTAATAACGGTCACAACTGTCACTCCAGCCACAGCGGTCGTCACGTTCTCTGTCATCTCGACCAACAGAGGTCATCTGGTCTACCTGAGTAATGGGAGTCGTCAGTTACGTTGGCAGATTGACTACCAAAGAGGTCGTATTGCTGACATGTCATCTAAAATCATATTATCTCCAATACGATGGTTTGGCCTTTGTTCAGACCCTTCAAAGGTCGCGCCATCAAACCCAGTGGTCGTACCGTCATGCTCAAGGGTCGTACAGTTGTGCTTAACTGTCATACCGCCGCGCTTAGAGGGGTTTTAAGCGCTACAGACCATCGGGGGGGTAATTTTAGCAGCCGACCACTGGATTGCTGTCAACTTGGTTACCAGGATAATACGTGGTTATCAATTCTACCATCAAGAGCGCCTGGGAAGTGGTAGGGACGCCATCAGCAGTTTACACATTAGGCCTCGTCATACAAACATACAAGCAAAAGTTGAATGATCAGTGTGACAGATATCTTCCATCGGAGCAGAGACAATGATGGCTCCAAGTCATACTGAGGAGGTGCCATACAGGGTAGAGTCATGCTGAGGAGATGCCATACTTGGTAGACGTCATAGTCAAGGAGGTGCCATACTGGGTAGACGTCATACTCAGGAGGTGCCATACTGGGTAGACATACGTCAGAAACGTCATACACTACTAGAGGTGTCGTACAAGGGAGATGCCATGCTGGGAACACATCATATTAAGAGAAAGGGCATACTAAAATGAGCCATACTATGGAAGTACAATACTTGGCAGGACTCACACTAGATAGGAGTTTCTCTGGTCAGTTTCTCTGGTCATACTGCAGTTTGGGGAAGGGCTTATGAAAAGGCATCTTATTGAGCGACCATCCTCAGCGTCTACCACGCTTGAGTCAAGATCCTTCCACACGCACATACGCCAGGCAGAGCCACACACGAGGAAGCAATGGAATGCAGTCGAGTTAAAGAGAGAGGGAGATCTGTGGAGAGGACACATCGTAGATGCTAAAAGAAAAAGCCACACTGGAAATAATCACACTGAAGAAAACATACCAGGGAAAGATAGTAAAGTCACAGGGAAACTTGACAATGGGAAAAAATATGAGTCACAGTGAGAAGTCATATATTGGGTTGGGGAACCAGTAACTTGATACCATACTGAGGCACTGTAAAGCAGTGGGATAGTGTACAGTTACTGTTATGATTTAACACTAATGGTGAGACGGCAATACAATGTGAGCGTTACCAAATGGGTGTTACGGAGAAAGAGTTTTTACACGTGTGTTGCCCCTTGTATATCTAGGTACCATTTCTTTACTCCTATGTATGCATGTGGCCCGGTCAGTAGACGGACCGCTTCCCTCACTGTCTCTCAACTGTAATGAAAGGAAGTGGTTAATATTCTAAGTCGACACACCACCATCTGTATCGGCAGGAAGTGAAGGAACCTAACTACAGTGGTGTGCGCTGCCTGCAGCAGGTGCCTGTGCCTCCATGACTGACTGTGTACATCTAAGTATGACTACAGTTATGTACGTAGTTCTGTGTCTGGATGTAACTGCGGTTAATGTACATACACGCTGTGTGTGGATCTGTATCATGTTCTCTTCACAGTGGTAAATACTGGTGATCAAACTACGTGATATCATAAAAACAATCGTGAATTAGTTTTTTAAAAACCAGTATCAAATTCCCATCAGTGTCTTCTCGTAGCTCATAAAACAGTTTCCTGCCCCGCAGACTGTGACGGATTACAAGAACGTTCGTCGCTTGAATATCGAACACTTTCTGTCTCGAGCGCAACAGAAACTTTTCAGACTTAAGCGAAGATCTTTTCCCAAGTGATTTACCTGTCATAAGAGCGGAGACGACTCATACTGCCTAGCGTGTAGTGAGTGTTACAGTCAGGTGAAGTTCATCACAAAATGGATGAAGAGGACATCCAAGCAGATGTTTTGAATTGATTAATTTTACGAGGTTCACCTCAGCGTTCTGCTATCACAAGATACACAGAGATCTCAAATATGTTAACCCTCCTGACCAGGGCGTTTAAACTCTTCATCTGGAACCTACAAATACTTCTGTGGATATTTTTTTTATACGCACATGTATCTGCCACACTGCGACAACGCTGCCTTACGCTCCACACATCATGCATATAAGCTACTCCATCGACCTGATGGCTCATCATTACCCCTCTATACAACAGACCTTCATGCCCTACATCTGATTCTTTACAATAGTCCTGCTAACGGATCCTCACATGACATGGTCCCGCGTCAAAGTTTACATCTGGCGAATCTAACAACTACACCACCCACCTACCTTCTCTGCATACGGCGACACCCTTCCCTCCCTCCCTTTACCTATTACAAATAGCTGCCCCGACCCGACTAGACTTCCTCACTAGGATTTTCTTTTTTAGTGAAAGTTATCTCGGTTGGGGACGAAAGACGGGATGACATCACAGGCCCGGGACAAGCGGAAGGATGCAGGGAAGTCATCGCCATATTAATGCATGATCAACCAGTGAAAGCAACAGGTTGGCTCTAGTTCCAAGAATTACCCATCTGTACTGCATGGAGAGGGAGTTGTAAACTCGTGGGAGCCCTGGTCTCTTTTAACTTTACTGTCATGTAACTTTTTAGGAATTTTGTATGTTGTCCACATTCACCGTCTCGTAAACTGTATGTCATCCATCCCTCAGTCTTTGACTGTAACGGCAGTACGCGTGGGAGACCGGAGCGGCGCACCTACCCGAGACATTCCTACCTACTGACGAGGATGGCTGCTTCCTATCTGACCTACTCCACCCATTCACCCACTCACACGCAAAGGCATACATAAAACACACATACATGAATCTAAGACTGTAAACACCACACAAACATCCGAACGGATCATCTGAAAAGATAAAGAAAGGATATCTCTGCAACTAGCACTGCTGGCCCAGGGGCTTATTTGAAAAACCTATTGAACAGGGAGAACCAGCATAATTTTAAAGTTCTCTTCCTATTAAAAAAAAAAGTTTGCTTCATGAAGTAATGTTCACACTATCAATGAATGAATGACTCTGACCACTGACAAATCTATTTTGCACCCCTGTTCCCCAGAGGCGTGGACTGGGCAGAAACCAATCAGAAAATTTTATCCCCCTAATCAATACCACTTTACGACACGAGTAAAATTAAGAAAATGAATGTTTGGACAACAGATTTCATTCTCGACAAATTTCTCATATCCAAACAACCTTCGACGTTTACAGATTACACAGATAAACTGTCAAGTGACACAATAGACGAGCACTCAAGTGACTGACAGGCACTACTCAGACACGGACATTTCTCTTCCTTCTTCTCACCCTGGTTACATCTACATACAC
>JAYMFT010268995.1:0-10654 GCA_038088735.1 Panulirus argus
ATAGTCACAGTGTGTTTTGACTACTCTTTCCCTCGTTCACATGAAGGGGGAAATCTGGATGGTTGAACTGGGTGCAGGGGGAACCACTGGTCTAAGGTCTGTGTCACATTATTTTTCAAGCTTGTGTTCGTAAAATCGACAAGGTCGGAAGATGACCTCTTGAATTATAGGGATTGTTTGCAGATTGAATTTATGTTAGTGATAAGGGACCAACTGAATGATAATTATGATAATAATGATAATAATTTTATTATTATTATTATTACTTATTATTATTATTGTTATTATTATTATTACTGTAGTGGTTTCAGTCATGGACAGAACAGAGGACTTAAAACATGAAACTAAGGAAAATTAGAAAATTGAGTCATTGAGGAGGAAGAGATAGGTTGTAGTTTTATAAAAATATATAAAGTAAAGTTTTGAGGCACAGCGGTGTAGGGGTTGTAGGGGTAGAAACAGACATCAACGGCCGATGTTTAAGTTGCCAACGGTCGGCCACCCAGTAATCAGATGGTGCAGTTGCCTACCGAGTCTTCCATGGTCTGGCTTATAGTTGAGACACGCACGCAAGCAGCCTTGTTTGGAGAGTTCTCTACCTAACCCGTCGTTACTCGAGCAGGTTTGACAGTCCCATTGTTGTGCTCTGCAAGCGTAAGGTCATCTGGCATTACTACGCAGAAATCTTGCCGAATATCTCGTGCAGCGAACAACCATGTTTGTTCCCTCCGTAACATTGTTGAAATTTTTCTTCAAAAGTCAGGTTCCTTTTGGAGGCCTTTAAGAGTATGAGTTTGTTGTTTTTTTGTGTTCTTTGTGGATGAGACTGCAGTCGTGTGGGCCTGCTATGGAAACAGTAAGGGTTGCTAGTAAGCAATACCATATGGGTCAGTTTTCAGTTGTGGAAGTTGTAAAATTTCAACATGTGACTTATTCTTTGACCTTCGTTTGAGAAGATTATAGATCCAATAGCCTCATTCGCCGGTTATCCATTTTGTGCGCATATTAGGGTCATTAACTTTATGGTAACGTTAATCTGAGGTCATTGTGAAGCCTGCGTACCCTCAAACATTCCTGTCTACCACAGCGGCGTCAGCGATGTTGTGACAGTGGCCGAACGTTTGTAAAGACTAGGATCGTGCTGCCTAGAGTCCCTGATGGTCCAAGGGCTCGCTTATGCTACCACACACACTCCTCACCCACCCTTACACGATGCTCTACTGTGGATGGATTGTTTGACCTCTATAGTAATTACTGCTTAACTCTTTTCCTTTCTTATTCTTTCTATAGGTCCTTCTCTCTGTCTTGGCCTCTCTAAACACTTTAGGTTTCTTTCTTCACCTCTGAGTATCCTTGCCTGTGACAGTCTTCAGCTCGTCTTGCCTGACTTCAAATAAGGTTCTTTGTTCTGCTTGCCTACTTCTCCAGCCATCGTCTTGCCTTCCAACTTACCAGTTGCATGCCCACCAGCTGCCCGTATTGTTACCTCTCCCTGTGCCTCTGCTTGAATGACTGTATATTTAGCCAGCCCCTGCTTGTCGTGTGTTTGCCTGGCCTTCTGTATTAACGCCTAGTGATAGAGGCGACAGCTGTATGGGGGCGGGGCCGTGGCCACCACCTTATTGTGACTCCCTGACTCATGCTGAGAACGGGTTCCTGGCCCGGGGAGTGGCACCGCCGCTCAAGTCTGGCTCCTCATACTCGGGAGCATCAGGCTGGGCCTCCCATGTAGGGTTTCGGGTGAGCAGACAGAAGGACTACGAAGGGATGTTAAAGTGTGTCCTGGTGGCGTTACGAGTAAGGAGGGACCATGGGCGGGGTCCCTGTCCAGGGTCCTGGCATCATAAGACTGGTGTTCAATCACTGGGCTTACTGATGGCAAAGCCTGTCGGTTGACAGAGAAGTCTCTTGTACTTTGTAATGGGGAAAGCGAAGAAGTAAAGTGTGCGCTTGATAGGGGAGTAACAGCCACTTTTTTGCAGGAAGTGAAGAACGGACTCGTACAGAATACCGAATACAGTTATCCTCATATCACGAGGGAGACATGTAAACATGACTTCGTCTTCAGGAAGTACAACAGAGTAACTTGCCTCGTCACAAAGGATGATAGGCTGGATTTACTAACCTTTAAGACGAGAGAGAGAAAACCCCAGAATATGCACTTCGAAACACTTTCATTTTATAGAGTATGATATTTTTCTGTGTTGACATCGCATTTCAAGACGAACGGAGTTGTTTAGGTAGAATTATCCCAAAATGTTTCATGACAGTGCACATGGACGACTACAGATCTAAACTGTTGGGAACGACCGAAAGCCCTGACGCTGTACCTTTACCTGCAGCGTATTTGGAAGAGATAAAATTTACACTTGGAACATCCTGGAAACTTTGGTTTCTTGTCTGCAACCGCGAATTGTTCCCAGTTTGCCTGACGAGTATAGGAGACTCAGAACTGTTACATTAAGACGAAAGGTTAACGAAATTCCAGTAAGATAAACCGTAAACTTTCGGGTGCCAAGATTTAGTCATATTACCTGCAAGTATTAGTATAACGACCGCCCATGGCAGAAATTCAAAAACTGTCCGGAAAAGTGTTAGTGAATTGTAACTAATTAGCCAGGGTGTGAGGTTCTTAGGCTTGTGAGCTGCCGTCTCTCCACCTTGATGATAAGAGAAGACGCTTGAATCAGATATTACCATACTGTTCACTTATGTATGTTGTGGTTCAACTAGGAATTTGTCTCATTTGTGTATTGATTTTAAGGGGCCGTTAACCCCACCTCTTAAAGAGGGCCATAATCACCTCATATATTACTCCTGTGTGTCTCGATATAATCATGTAATGCCTTTTGTGATTCATCTTGTAGTGTGTACAGTATGAACCCTTGTGCTGGTCACATGCAACCTTCAACCCTCCCCTGTAACTTGGCTGTTTGTATGTGCAGGTTGAACAGGCACATCCCAAGCAACAGACTCGGGTATTGCTCTGCCATCCACTGATTTAGATTATTTGTCTAAGTATCCAGTGGATGAACTAGAGGTAGTGGGGCTTCAGCCCACCTGTGACTTAAGTCACATATTGTCCATATATGTGTATGTTTATTTACGAGGGACCCGTAGCCCATCCGTGAGACGAACCCTCATCTCATCCTTGATGCATCTTGCCTCATATTCATATCTATATAGCCATATACGATCCAGGATGTGAGTGCCAATAATGTCTTGCCAACGCCATAGCTTGTGGCCTGGTAAATGAAGGGAATGTATTAAGCAGCAGTTAAGGGAAGCAGCAGTGCACCATGATCTCAGATGGATCTAACTGTAGGGGATGGAAACCATTTCCAAAAGTTAAGCCACAGTGTGCGTGAGGTTGTGGTTCATGGTGACGAGGGATGTACTGCGGCCGGGATAAAGTAGACGAGTTCAGATAAGCACAAGTAGAAACATTTTCCATCACAGTGAAATGTGTAAATTAAAACATGTATGTGGAGAAAGTAATAAGATCAGCAGATTACAAGATGTTGTAACTGTTAGACTAAGGCTACTGGCGCTTTGGCCTATCTGGAGATGTTAATCGTGTAAATTGTAAAGTTTGTGTTCAAAGATCTGGACACAAACTAGAACATTGTATCTTAGTATCTGAAAGATAGAGCCTTTCAGGGATATGTATAAATAAACCTTGCAAGAAATGTCACAACATGTTATTGAAAACAAGATACATGAAACTTAAGTTTGTATCCACTCTTTACACATACTATGTAATGCATGTAATGAACTTCATGTAATGAATCAACTTTGTAACATGTTATGTAATATCAGCCCACTGGGGTCTGACCTGTAATCCTTTTGCGCTACCGCACACAGGATAAGCTTGGGGTGCACTATAGATTTGCCGGAAATAGCGGTACAAATTAGTCAAATCTGAGCCCTGGTAACGGGGTTCTAGAGGCTAGGAGCCTTTGTAGTGGGTAGGAGGGTTCCCAGGGCCAGGAGCACTTGGGGCGCGGTAGAAGTGCAGCAGCAGTGGGCGGGTTCTGAGGCCGGGCGGCAGGGGGAGCTGGACTGGTAAATATAAGACTAAGACACTCGGGTTCTTCTTGCTAGTGTACGCCATCTTGAACCTCGACTGCCAACCACATGATCAGCTTATGGGGAGGGGTCTCAGTCGCCATGATGGTCGTGCTACAGGAGACGCAGGAGGTGTGTGTATGGAAGGGACAGTGTGCTGGAGAGAATGTCTTGTGTGAACCTGACTGTAGCGTTCATGACTCTCTACGTTGAGATGGTTTAGTTTACATCTTATGACGTGATACTTTTGTAAAGTACGTCGCATGTCACGCACGACACTGGATGGCTGGGGATGTTGTTGAATTGTGGTGCATTTTAGAGGCAGGTTCAGGATGATTTTACACTTACAAAGATGACGGGTCAGTGGATGGAGCGTATTTGTAATATCTGTGTATTCTTCTCCCTGTCGGGTATTGATCCATCTGGACTGTGCTCGTATATATATATGTATTGAATATCTTGGGGGGAGGGGGGCTCAGCCTGCCTCTGTAACTTGCCTCATATGTTTATTTAAACTTATACACTCAACTTTGTCCAGTGCCTGTATAATGTCTAGGCCGCTTCTTAACATGTGGGCTAGGGAATCGAACCGGGTAAACTCGGTTCTTCAAGTCATACGTAACCCAGGTAGCCTTATAATGTAACCCAGATGGCCTTACAATGTAACCCAAGTAGCCTTTCAATGTAACCCAGGTAGCCTTTCAGTGTAACCCAGGTAGCCTTACAATGTAACCCCGGTAGCCTTTCAATGTAACCCAGGTAGCCTTACATCGAGTATGAGGACGATTGGGCTTTATTACCAGCCAGTATCAAGAAGAAATACACCAGATTTTGTTAAGAATTTCGCGGCAGGTTACGTCGGGGTGGGCCAGAGACCCCTCCATCATTATGCAGTCAGAGGCAGTGCTGGGTCGTGGGTAAGTAGATAGGAAGGAGTCTGGAGAATGTTAAAAGGCAGGGGAGCTTATGGTTAAACCGAACGTATGAGTTCGTGTATAGGAGGAGTTATAAGGCAGGAACTTGTCTGATGCCCTTATATAATCCGGCGGGCGCTGCTGTGTAAGTGTCAGGTGGGGGGCATTCTGCTATGGCCGCTGTGGGTTTAGGAATGTGGGCCAAGAGGAAAGTGTGGGCGGTGAAAGTAGAGTGTGGGCCTGTGTAGTGTGGTATGTACTGTAGTACCAGCCTTGGGTAAAATGGCCTTGTCTCTTGATGCACCTTTTAAGATTGGTATCAGAAATTATATTCCTTGAACCGAGTGTAGAAATCCTGTCCACAGGAAACGATTAGGTAAGTCAGTGGATATAGTTTGTGACCATGCTGGATTCCCATATGCAAGACTTATGGATGGAAATTTGAATAGTTTCTCTTGGAAATTCCCATTTTCTAAATACTTTTTCTCAGAAACCTGTAATGTTTAAGTATATGATTTTAGGTATTTTAAAGATTATCTCGGAATATCATGGAAATATTTTGAATCATTTATTTGCCATGAAAGTTTGTTATTTCTTCATAAATTATAGAATTTTAGAGGACAATAAAACGTAAGCATTGCCCGCACGTATGCACAGAGAGTTTATAGTAAACAGAAGTTTTTAAAGTTGTATGATAGTAGAAGTACAAATGATGGGGCCCCACCAGTGTAGAACTCCCTCCCCGTACACACACACACACACACACACACACTTGAACTGCCACAGGGATTGGACTCCCTCCTGAATATGTTTGCAGATGATGCCATGATCGTGAGGGGAGTGAAAAGCGTCGAGGAGGATTGCATCAGAGTTGTAGAGGGACCAAGACAGACTCGAAAGTTGGTCTCGCACATTATTGATGAAGTTCATCCAAAGTAAATGGAGAGCATTAAGGATGGGACATAGAGAAAGAATGCCTCATTATAACACGAATACAGCAGGAAAGAAACTGCAGGAATCTGTGTGTCATAGACTTGTGGATGGACGTCAGCCCGAATCTTTTGCGAGTCCCACTTAGAACAGTTAAGAAGACAGACTCTCTTCTGGCAAATATTATAATTCCATTCGAGTATATAGATAAGGAATTATTCAGGAAGCTGCTCACGTCCTGCGTAAAGCCAGAACATATTATGCTTCTCATGTTTCATCACCGCACCTAAAGAAGCACAAAGAACTGACAGAGAAGGTCCAGAGGAGAGGAACAAAGATGGTACCAGAATTAAGAAAGCTGAGTTGCAGGGAATGGCTCGGAACCTCGAATATGTGCCCTATGGAAAAGAATGAATGTGGGGCGACCTGATAAGTTTTTTTTAGCCAGATTATTGTCGTTGACAGTGAACGGTTCTTTGAAAGGTTAAGGGATAGAACAACCAGAACACGTACCTATAACACGCAGTTACGCAAGAGACTTGTTAAAAGAAGATGCAAATAATGAGTTTTGCATAATGTGATTGGAGGAGGAATGGAATAGATTGCCTGATGAAATAGTAAGCACAGGCACATCACCATAAGTAGATGGTAGTAAGGATTACAGAGATGGGGACCCAACAGTGTGTGTGTGTGTGTGTAATAGATGGACTTTTGGATGGTGTTGGTTTTCTGTGTGATGGGTTTTGAAAGATACGGTTCTCCTCTCGGGAGTCTTTATGGGAGAGGTTAAGGTACTGTTCCATGCGACACAAGTCAGCAGACGCCGGCACATCTTACTGAAGAAACTGAATGACATAGTAGATATCTGTGTCATCGAGCACAGAAACAAAAGACTTCGCTCTTGTGAAGATGACGGGCGGATCCTGCGAACGTTCAAAACAACAGACACTGACCTTTGATGGCATATGTAAAGCAGATGCATTCCTCTTTGCTAGTGTTGTGTGTTTACAACTTCTGAACGCTTGTATTCCCGAATGTAAATGTGGGATTATGTATTGTGATTCACGGGTGAAAATCCAGCAGTATATGGTCCCCAGCGTGTACTGTGTACTGGGGTGACTGGTTACTGTACGATAGTGGATGTTGATTGTCTCTCTCTCTTCAGATAACTGAAGATACGGTTCAAGTCAGCTCCACTTCCCAGCGGCGCCCGTGTGAGGGCCAGGAGCCACGGCGCGGGCGACTCTGGTGCACCTATTACGGGAATGGGATTTACCCCGGGATCATGACGGTACAACCCGGGGATGTGAGATTACGCCTGGCCCTTAACGATCGGGTCGGATGTCGAGCCATCATCGTTATAATCCGACGTCGTACCGTTAGACAGGCGACTGTCACACCTTCGTGTTCAAGGGTCGCACCGTCGCAGGTCGAACGCAGGGTCGGGATTGTTGTGTTTCTGTGCCGTTTAGTCATCTTAAGTGCGGCAAGTGTCATTCCGTGGTGGAAATAGTGAATGATACTGTTTACACGATACTTTCTTGGGGATTGCGCGCGCGCACACACACACACACACACACACACAGGTAGAGAGTTGAGTCTGCCTGGGAAAAGATTGTTGTATTGTCGAGGGCAGTAAATCTTCGGGTGTGTGAGGCTGTAGCTGTGAACAGGCTTAGTGTGAGGATTACGAGGGAGAGCCCGGTGAGAGAGGGTGAGGGAGGGAGAGAGGGCCATGCTGGCCACGACCCCAGGGCCAAGGCTGCCCCTCCCTCCCTACCTACCTCTCACAGACTAATGTGGTGGGGGGGGGGAGTCACTAGCCTTGAGTCCTGACTCTGGTATCGTGTGGAACCACGTGAAGGGCATGGCTCTGTGTGTGTGTGTGTGTGTGGCTGAGGTCACTGCATACCAGTACTCGGGGCCCGAGGGGGAGTATTTGGGTTATCTGCAGCGCCATACCTGCCTTATCTTATCACAACTGTGTTGCCCAAAGTATGTGGCCAGGTACCTGTGATGTATGGTTTACAGTGATCTACAGGTGTCGTTGTTCATTGATATATGGTTTGCAGTTATCAACAAGTGTCGTCGTGCAGTGATTTATGGTTTACAGTGATCTACAGGTGTCGTCATGTGGTTGGCTGTTGCTTGGATCCATTTAGATTCATTTGTGCCAGGGCACAATGCTCTAGACACAACAGGGTGCGAATCACGAAACAGAAGTTTTATTCCTGTCATCAGATTGATTTCAAGTATTCTGTCCTCATTGCTTGGAATACCAAGTTCTTTCTGCATGTTGAGTACTTTATTGGGCTTCATGCAAACACATGATTCTTGAGGCTTCATTTTGCATTTTTTCAAGTCTGTTGATCGCCTTGCTGTTATGTAGGACTAAAACTAGTGCGTGATAATGTTAGAGACCAAATATAAGCTAAGCACACAATTGTAACAATTCTGATTTTTTTGCATCAAATGTAAGTGCTCTGGGTCTGTCTGTACATTGTCGATTTAGTTTTTGTACACCAGCTGCAGTACATGGGACTGAGACACAAGATATTTAAAGGAGGAGACACAGTCTCCTTTAATTTTCAATTCAGATGGTCTGCTCCTATCGCATGCAGTTAAGAACGCTTTGCATTTCACGATATGTTTTGCTGTGTACAAGAATGTCAGCATAACTAATAGTGATATTTCTGGAACTTGCTCTAATCGACTTCATTAATGCATTGATTAGTACATTGAACAAAGTGGGGATAAGTACTCCACCTCGAGGCGTGCAAAGTATGTTTTTAACGTCACTTTTGTAGCCTTGAAACAGTATAGCAGACTCTGTTGAAGGGTTAGCCAAGCAACCAGTACAGCAGACGGCTACCTGTATACATTTTTGCTAACTCGTGCAACATAACTTGCCTACTAGCAATATCAAATGCAGCTTTTAGGTCAAGAAATGTGGTGAACTTACGCCGTCTGTCCCCATGAACTGTTTGGAAGTTAGTGATACATTTATGTACACGTTTGCCATGGTTAGAACCTGTAATATGTGGTGACGACATGTTCTTCGATTCTGTGTAGTAGTGTGTTGAGCACCATCCTCCTCTCAAAACTTTTTGCACGGTCAGTTTGTCAGGGAGATGGGGAGAAATTCACAAGCCGGTGTGTTATCCCATGGGAGATGTGCTACAGGAGCTCCGTGTTTACTTGATATACTTGATATAACCCACCCGGCCGGCCACACCCTCTCACTTACCAAATACTTGTGACAGCCCACCCACTATACGCGGCCCACTCGTACTCACACTGGCCACATACGCTCTATACTCACACACTCCTCACTCTCCATACAACACCCTTGGGTCATCCGCTCTCATACTGGCCCCCAGTACTTGCTTCGGCAGTACATATACTAAAAAGAAATACTGGCCCCACTCACTCCACACAACACCTGTGGTTGGTAAGCGATACTGGCGACTAGTGTGTGTTGGGAGAGCATGCGCATGAACCACGCTGATTATTATACCTGGGAATGGGGCCATCAGTTATTGTCTGAGGTGATGTGTAAGACCAGGCAGGTACGTGGACGTGACAGGCCAAGCGTTGGCTCCTATGGTTAGATAGAGTTACGCTATTGGCTGTCACGGACAACCGGGCTCACACATTCCACTTTGATTTAGACTTACCTTGAGAGCATCTGAGTCCCCCAAACAATGTTTCTCAACCTTCAATATTATCGTTATCTGTCATTAGTCTTATTCCATGTACAAACTTACGCATGATCGAAACATCATAGGTTCTGAGACCAAACCTTCTAGAGACACTCCACTATTTTGACTTTCTCCCATGATGAATATCATCCCCTAATCACTGTTTTCATCATTTAAAAATTTAGACATTCCCAAATATATCTTTCCGCCTCTTCCAGTGATATGAGCTTACTACTATCATGCATCTGCCCTCTCGTTTTATGTTGGCTAATGTGTCATTGAAATCTGTCGAAGTGAATGACAAAACCTTCAGCCTTTGAATTTGGACAGAACTGTATTCAGAATATCAGTATAATGATGATGATAAAATGTATGTTTGTATTTGAGCGTAACCACCACTAGCCAGGTTTATTCTTTTCACTGTCAGCATCATTGGCCCCTAACTCATCACTGCCAACATCACTCACGCCCTCACTGTTCACTGACACCATTACTTGCTTCAGTGCTCACTGCCGACGTATTATATTCCATATTATTTACTGACGACATTACTTGCCTCACAGTTCACAGTCAGCATCACTGGTCGCTCACTGTTCATTGCCAGCATCACTTGCCTCTGTGTTAAGTGCCAGCAGCACTTGTTCCTTTCTCCCACTGCTCACTGCCAGTATCTTTTGCTCTTCTGATCACCACCAACATTACTTATGCCTCACTCTTCAGTGCCGGCATCTTCTGTTCTCCAGCATCACTTGTCTCTCACTGTTCATTGCCAGCATCACTAGTCCCACTATGTTCACTGCTAGCATCACATGTCCCTGTACCTTCACCACCAGCATTACTCAAACTTCAGTTTTCATTGCCAATAGCTTTTGTCTTAATTTTCACTGCCAACATTACTTATACCTCACTGTTCACTGCCAGCATCGCTTATGCCTTACTGTTCATTGCCAGCTTCACTTTCCATTGCTGCGTCACATGATTATTGTGTGGCCGTCGGCAACTCAAGGGTGTGCCGTTTTGATAACTGCTTCTTTCCCTACA
>JAYMFT010269006.1:0-21910 GCA_038088735.1 Panulirus argus
TATATATATATATATATATATATATATATATATATATATATATATATATATATATATATATATGAGCCTCAAAATTTTTAAAAACTAGCTAGTATGTTGAAAAGAATTCTTTTCTTGTATTTTCCTCTTTCTGGGAGAGTCGCTGAGATTTGGGGGTTGATGTTCGTTCTGCTTCTGTTGGTTCTTCCCCGGATGACTTGCTGTTGCTTCACTGTAACTCCAGGTGTTGGTCCACAGATGACCTTAGGACATCCTATACTACACATTTTATAGATAACTGGCAGAAGAAAAAGGCATTTCTCGAACTTTTATAGACGAACCTCATTTGTAAGTTTCGTTAAGACAGAAGGGAACCTGTAGTTACTTTTAATGTTAGGCAGAGAAGTGGAAGCGCCATGTAGCGCAAACAAAGAGCAGTCTATAATACTTTTAATGAGATATCTGTTAATGTGCCTTTGTGCTGGAAAGAGATCTGGAAATTGGACTGAGGCACTGTACTAGATTATGCCCAAGACCATAACAGGCAACTATCCTCAATAACTTATCCATCCAATCAGATACGAATGATTGGCGTGACATCCGGTGATGTTAGAGAGTGGCCCGCCCTCTACCCACGAACTGGCTAACAACCTGCCTGGAATCATACGACTGTGGACGTCGTCAGAACAACATCCGTTCAGAAAATGTGAAACCAGTCGCCATAGATCAGGCGTGGGCGTGTCGTGCGCCGTGGGGGTGTGGCTGTTGTGTGGGTGCAGAGGATGCGACGTGTTGCCGCCACACCACGCCAGGCAACAGACGCCAGCCAGCGCGCCTGGAGCCTCCATCATGAACGTCTCTCAGAACCAGAACTGGATTCTTGTCATGGTTTACCTTCAGCGGGGTTAGTTCCCCCTTGGGAGGGCCGACGGTACTCACCACTAGTGATAAACTTATTACTGAAGATTTATCGCCATTCTTTATCAAATCTGGTCCATCTTGGTTTTTAGTGGCTGGGCCTGGGTCGTTCTGAGAACAGGAGTTAACCGTGAACCGGTTGGTGAATATTTTGACATCGTCGAAAACATGTGGTCTCGAGAACCGGTTTCCCTCTGTGCCTAACGTCCGGTTTTAGGAAGTATGCCTTATATTGGTTGTGGAGGCTCGTCTCCCTTCATCGCTTGGTCTGGGACCAAGCTGTGGTGTTGCTTCTCTGATGAGCTAGGCTGTTTAAGGCCGCCTCCCGTGGGCCGTCAGGTTTCCAACATCTGTTCGATTTCTGTGAGTCGGGACATCGTGTGATGACGACAGAATGGAGGGATCATGGACTGGTTTTCCGAGCCTAACCTTTCGAGGGTGAGGCGGCTTGGGTGACCCTCCAGCCACGTGTAACTTGAGCAAAGACCTCCGGGGGTCTGGGGTTGGGGGGAAGGGGGCGAGGCCTGCATCAGAATTACGGCAGCTCGGTAACCAGAGTCCTTCCTGGCCGAGGGTGGACATGGGTCCCTGGCTTGTGCTGGAAGTTGAGGCGGCTGCTGGTGGAGGCGGGGTACGGCAAAGTCAATATGATTTTCTCCACACACGGATTACCTTAGTCACTTATATATCCAGCGACGGTAATTACCCAATTACATTCATGACTGGGGAGGATTGTGATCTTTTGAGTAGGAGACATATCTCAGCGGGGCAGTTTGGTAGTGAGTAATAGCAAATTATACGCTTGGCTACGCGACTGTGGGAAGATGGGGCCGCTGGAATATGACTCACGTCTGCCGCTGGCTGGGGCTTCACACGCCACCCGGGGACCACAGCGCCGGCTCCGGCCCGCCACAAGGAGAACCGCACCTCGATAGTAATTTCCTGAGTGACTGTAGGAGCTGCCGCAGGGTCTCATGGCCGCGCTAGCGGCGTGGGCAGGCAAGCCACCGCTGCTTCTGCTCTTAGGGCAGATGGGACGACGCTGCCGAGGATGGGCAAAAGGAAAAAATAAGATGATTTATATTTGGCAAAAACTAGTCCAGCGTGCCAGTGAGGTGGTCGGCTATTCAGCCATGGTGGCCATGATTTCAAACTGGAGCTTGGGAGATGCGGTGATGTCCTTGGCATCAGCGAAGGATATCAGGTTATCTTTTTGTTGGCTGTTGCCTGTGAGATGCAGACATTATGACTTGCCGGAGAACCACATTGTCGGGTTGTGGTAACTTGTAGCTCAGTAGGCTGGGTATACCTGGTAACCTGTTCAACTTAATAGTCATAATCCATATACTAGTATCATTATCATAGTGTTAACTAACAAATACTCTCTCTCATTTCTTCCAGGTAAGTGCCGGCTGTGTGGAGGATGTAAAGTCTTTGGCTTAAGCTTCTCTCGCAGTAACTTACTCCCTCAGTCGCTGCCTGATACTGCAGCTGCAGACATGCCCACCCTCACCTTCAGGTGCGTCATCCAGCTTGTTCTCTCTTGTAGGTAGATTATACGAGGGTAACTTGACACTGTCGGCAGCGGAATGGAAATAAGAAGAGGAAAAGAAACATTCTGAAATGGTGTAGTAAGTCAACACATGTGAACGTTTCATATGAAGGTTTTTCTTGAAGGGGAAGTTGAGCCGGGTTGGGCGCGTGTAAGCACTGTGATCACTTTACGAAGCTGGTTTGACTTATTGAACAATCTAAGACGAAATTGTTCTGTTTTGAGACACTTCACTCTAGGGAACTGGTTTCAGACGATGAACATCTGGGTTCCTACACTGATGTCCTTCGCTCTGAAGACTCAGCATGTCACGTCTTATAGGCAGTCTGTATATTTTATGCATCAATACCAGGAGCACATTTTTCAATAAGCAGTTTCAGAGGCGAATAACGAAACTGGTGAATGATTTTGAGGTAAGGCTCGGTATTTGTTAGTTAACGTCAGTAAGTAGAGGTCAGGTAAGTTCAACTTTTAACAGATGGCTAACGACTTGGGACGGTGCCACATGAACAGGTATAAACCCCTCCTTCACCAGGCTGTCTGGCTGTCTCTCTTCTCCTCTCGTTGTATATCCTTGCCTTAGTCTCTGTCGGTATGTTGTATGCTTGACTTGGTCATCTTGTGTCTGCTCCAGTCTCTCCGAGTCGGTCTTGTGAAGATGTGATTTGTTTAAGCACGCGTCTTTGTCGGTCTTTCTGTGCGCATGTCTTTGTTGTTCTGTCTGCTTGCATGTTTTTGTCGGTCTGCGTGTGTGCATGTCCTTGTTGTTTGTCTGAACTTGTCTCTGGTGATCTATACCGATGTGTTTTTTGTCGGTATGTCTCTGCCCATCTGAGGGTGCTCCAGAGCCCCCTTTTTTTTTTTTTTTGCCCATGTCTTTATTTGTCTGTCTGTAGCAGAATCTGTAGTCTGTCTGCTCTCGCGCCCTTATACTTAGGTGTTTAATCTTGCATGTCTGTGTCAGTTTTTGTGTTTATCTGTGTCTGTCGACATTAAAGGATTCTGTGGCATTTCTTCTGAGTCCATGTTAGCTTGACGTAAGATGAGCTTGCTGTTTTCTTCATTAATATCAGTGTCAACTTGTCCTATTTCTTGTTAGTGGTAGTTTACACTTGCATCATTTATCGTTAGTGTTAGTATGAACCTTTGATCTCTCGTCAGTGTTAGTGTGAACCTCTGATCCCTCGTTATTGTTACTATGACCTTCTAATCCCTCGTAAGTGTTAGTATGAACCGCTGATCTCCCGTTAGTGTTAGGATGAAGTAACTCCTTGCTGGACTTGATATGATCGCTGGAAGGATATTCCAGACCCGTCCATCCTACAAGTCGGGTTCAGTTTGGTCACGGCTTCCCTTTTAACAGTAATTTTCCCCCGGGGCGAGCCTTGAGGCCAGCCTGTTAGTGGCGGCCGCAGCGGAGGTCTGACGCCGACCGCAAATGTTGGCCGAGGAAGTAATGCCCTCCGGAAGTGGTGGGAGCCTTACCGTGTGGCAGCTCCGGGTGCATTGCCTCTCCTCTACCCGTCCGGCCGGCCGGCCATTCCCGCCGCAACACCCCGGTCAGCCCCGTTGGACTCGCCGACGCTTCCTCGGTCGCATTAGTCTTTACACACACACACACCCTTGGCATTCGCTGGGGTGTGTGTGTGTGTGTGTGTGTCAATTCGTACATAGGGGTATAGACACGGTATATATGCAAGGTATGCAATGACATACATTGGCCAGACCGGTAAAACTGTAACTGAGAGATGCTATTGGCACAAGCAATCAGTACGCAAGGGTGATTGCAACAATGCAATTGCGAGACATTGTCAAGATAAAGACCATCCAGTAGATCTCGATAACCCAGTTATTCTTTATCCTTCTGGAGATTACTGTACTCGCAATACTATTGAGGCGATCATCATTGCTAATACTAAGAACTTCAATCTGTCCCCAGGTAACTTCAAAGCCCATCCTATCATCAACCAAATCATTATGAGAGAATTGACTAAAATTGAGAATATTAAGCAAATTGGCTTAGACTCATCCAGCTACCCAGGCCAATCTCCCCCCTTCCCCCCACCATAAATCACTCTCCGCTTTCAGTGGTCAATGTGGGTCAGGACAATGTGGTATTGTTTCCTATACCCTCTGACTAAGTCACATGTAACATAGTTGAGCCCATACCATTTGCTAATAATAGGATCTCAATTTCGTCCCCAGGCAACTTTAAATCCCTTCCAATTATTGATCATTATGAAAGACTTAGTCAATAACCTAGCTAAAATAAATACAATAAATTACTTTTTCTTGCCCTTATGGCACTCGCCTACCCAGCCCTATCCCCCCCCCACCTCTATTCTTGTAACAACAAGGCATCCTAACCCCCACAGGCACTACAAAGTCCCTTTAAGCCTGTATTTGTTGTGCAGGAGACAGTACCACAACACCGGAAGTGATGTGTAATGTTGGGATTTAAATAACTTTGTTTATTGTTGGCACTTGAAGAGGTGGATTGTCTCTCCGAAACTATTTGTGCCACACATGTATAGATAATCTGCAAGTTAAATAAAACTCTATGAACTCCAACTGAAGTGCGATTTCACCTTCATAACTGCCATTACTGACTAGTGTGATTTTCTTATATATATATATATATATATATATATATAACCTAATCTATATATATATATATATCTTTGGGATTAGGAAGAAAGAATACTTCCCACGTATTCCCTGCATTTCGTAGAAGGCGACTGAAAGGGGCGGGAGCAGGGGGGCTGGAAACCCTCCCCTTCTTGTATTTCAATTTCTATAAAGGGAAACAGAAGAAGGAGTCAAGCGGGGAGTGCTCATCCTCCTTGAAGGTTTAGATTTGGGTCTCTGAATGTGTGTGGATGTAACCAACGTGAGAAGAAAGGAGAGATATGGAGTATATTTGAGGAAAGAAATCTGGATGTTTTGGCTCCGAGTGAAACAAAGCTCAAGGGAAAAGTGGAAGAATGGTTTGGAAATGTCTTGGGAGTGAAGTCAGGGGTTGGTGAGAGGAAAAGAACTAGGGAAGGAGTAGCATTACTCCTGAAACAAGATTTATGGGAGTGTGTGATAGGGTGTAAGGAAGTAAATTCCAGATTGATGTAGGTGAAACTGAATGTGGATGGTAAGAGATGGGTGATCATTAGTGCTTATGTGCCTTGTCATGAGAAGAATGATCTTGAGAGGCAAGTGTTTTGGGAGCAGCTGAGTGAGTATGTCAGCAGTTTTGGTGCATGAGACCGGGTATTAGTGATGGGTGATTTAAATGCGGTGAGTAATGTGGCAGTTTGGGGTATAATTGGTGAAGCATTTTGGGAGCATTGAGTGACAAGCCACCTGAGGCACACCACATGCTAACTCAACGTGATCACATTGTCCATTGTTGTATGCAGACCTTCACAATTTGCTCTCATCTTGTAGAGTGCAGTTTTGCTAGTACTGTAGGACTTTAGTGCAATGTCATCTCAGCATCTATATTGAGTCATTGATGAAGTGAGAGAGAAATGGTTTAATATTAGAAATGTTAAGATGAGATGAAGCATGTGAGAGTGTTTCCACTTGGTCATGCATTTACCCTTGGGGAGAGCACAGTCTTTTCCATTAAAACGAATACTAACATGATCAGAAACTCAGTGATGCACCCAACACCTCTTTCTACAAAGATAATGACAAAAAAAAATTTTTGGTTGGGAAAATTGAGATATTCAAAATATGGATGAGGACCATACCACATCTGTTTCACAAGCAGTTACATATCCCAGTTAGTTTTTTCCCCTAGATTATTCTGTTTTATTAGATGATTTTTCATTGGCTTTTCTTTGAAAGAGTGCTAGACAGGATATATTTATTGGGGGCCTGTAGAGGTCCTGGAATACATCCCTGTAAATACACGTAATAAAATGGTTCTTTTTTGTGGAATTGTTGTGAATACAAAACTCCCACATAAATTGGGGTATAGGTGTTCAGTTTTTCTTTATATATCACAGTGGTTCTTAACCTTTGTAAAGCTGTGCCCCCACTATTCTGAACCTTGAATCCATCATGCCCCATGGTCCCAAAAGAGCAAAATTTGTCAATAGTTCCAGTTTCATAGTTTCTAATGCCTTTCTGGATTACATAAATAAGCAAACAAACATCTCAGAAATCAAGTATTTGTGAGAAAACTCATTTTTTCTTTTACAAACACAACAAAATTTGTGTATTTGATAACTGGCCATATTTGGCTTTAAATAGGATGACATCTTTCTGGCAATACTGCACAAGGCTAAGGTGATGGATGGCAACTTTTCCTTTCCCGAAGCTGCTATGCCAATTAGGTATATATATATTTGAGTTAGATATGTTGATCACTTCATGCCTTCCTTGCAAATCTTAAATGGACTCCCTTGTTAAGAACTACTGATATAGCAGAACAGCTGATCTGTTGTGTTGTTTGAGTGGTACTAATATGCTAATACAACCCTCCATGTTTTCTTATTTTTTTGTGAAAGAGCTTAACAGATTTACATGGTCTAGCCTAAAAGCAGTGAGGATTAATTATTATAAAAATGGTAGTACTGAAATTTCACATTATTTGAATACCTGTATATGAGGGAATAACTCAGATTTTTAGAAAACTTCAGCTTGTGATATGGCTAAAGAATACATAGTGTCTTGAAATAACTAAGATATATATACATAAACTCACAGACTCCCTCCAGTATCATGTGTGTGAATGATGATAATGATAAGATTTAGGGGAATATTAAAAAATTAATGGTGATTGTCAGACACTTGTACTTTAAGATTTGGAAAACATCATTTTATATAACGTATGGATCAAAAGGGCAATATTTCTTCGTGAATAGTTGTTTGGCATAATGTTTTTTTCACAATCTCACAGTAGCACTGCTATGAGTAAATGAAAAACCTTTAAGTTAGTTAACAGTTAAAAGTAAATTATTTTATCTTTTTCAATTTCTTTGTCATTTACCAGGTATGAACTAGAGGAACCATCATCACAAGAATTTATGGAACAGTTGCCTGTTGTGAAAATGGTTCCATCACCTGTTGTAGAGAATGGTTCTTACACAGCAAGAGGCCTAACATCTTCCTGTACAACTTCTCGTTCACTGTGTCATCATCAGCCAGCAGCTGCAATTATGGGAGAATGTGATGATACAAATTGCTTCAAACAACAGTCAGATATGACCCAAGCAGCTGAGATACCACTAAATCTTCCATTATCAGATGCCCAGCAAACTACCTCCTTTTCAGCAGAAACTTTAAAGCACATGCATGATTGGCCATCTTTAGATATCTGTACTGGAGATGAGATGATGGTAAGCAGTAGAAGTGAGCTCCCATCCACAACTAGATCTAGGTATATTGAATGTCCAGTGTATGAGGGGGGGCCAGATAGTAGTCCGAGACCATCTATTCTGACAATTACTCTTCCAGCCGGTGTAAAGGGAGCAAATTACTGGATACAGAGACGGGTAGCAGTGTATCTGAGTAAACAATGAGAATACAATTCACCATGATGTTTAAAAATTCCATATGTAATTGTACCACTTGTAGATTTCATAAGTTACATCCAGGATGTGTACTTTTTTGTACATACAATACAGTCTTCAGATATAGTGCACCATTAATATAGTCATATATTTTATTACATGTGAGTGGATAGGACCTTTCTTCATCTGTTCCTGGCTAATGTGGGAAACTGCAAACAAGCTTGAAAAAATTATAATAATATTTCTGTAGAATCAGTATTTCTAAAAAAACTGAAACTCCTAAGATTATTGCTGAAAAAGAAGCAGTTGAATTTAGGGGTAAATGTATTTTAATTGTCAAGGAAAAATTTCTTTCAAGGACTCATAAAATAAAACTTAAAGGGAATATTTGTTTACTCTTTTAGGCTTCTTTCACTCTTCAAGTTCTGGCCAAGGTGAAACAAAAATGCTACCAGGATGGAAAAAATTAGAAAGCTTTGATCAAAAAATTATTATGAACTCTATTAACAGTCAGACCCATTCACAATTAGCACATCATAAACATTTGAACCTTGGTATAATGCTAAGTCATTCAAATATATGCATGTTACTTCCATTTAAACCAAGCATGAAGCCAGCATATGACCACTGCCATCACTGTTTCAAGTGAGTCTTCTAATATTATATTCACAACCAATATCTCCAAGCAGCAGGCTGCCCAAGTGACAGTGGCAAGAAAGTGAAAAATCAGCTTGCATTGTGAAGTGCAATCAGAAAATGAGAACTATATAAATGTGATGCTTATCAGCTGTGTTGAGTGTGTGAGAAGAAGTATAAGGTGGTATATCAAATTATTCTTTCACCTGATATATATTTAGTGAAGACTAGGTTGATGCCAAAATTGAAGGCATTCTGTCATCAAATGGTTGACAGATTCACTTTGATCAATGTGGCACATAGTTTTCACATTTGTAGAAATCAAGTACGTTTGGTGGAAAGACACCTTTCTCGCCCTATCTTGTCCATGACGTATCATGTTTGTGTCAACAGCACTCAAGGGCAGAGAAGAGTGCAGAAACATACTACATGTGCACTGAATGTGATTTCCCCCTGTGCATACACCCATGTTATGAGATGCACCATACAAAAAGCAATTAATGAACACAGAAGAGTATAGTATGAAAATATGTAAATGTATGTACATGTATAGTAAATATTGAAACAACAGTCATTTGCAATATGACAAATAGCATATATGTATGAACGTAAGGAAACTACAATATTGATGTAGTTGAGTAAGTGAACATATTGTGTCATATGGCTGGAGACGTTGGCAACAGTCATGGTCTTGACTCTCCAGAAGAAATACTCATCTGTAAGCATCATCACTCATGTAAGTACAGATCTACCATAATGTCATATATTTTGTGTTTTTGAATGAACAAATCTTTCATATGGCATGGAAAAATAAGTTTCTTTTATTTCTGGCTGAGTTATATATAATAACCCAGTCAGTGGGTTAAAAGAAGCCATTGACACATAATGGATACCTTTGTTTAGCAATATCTCTGTTTAGATCTAGTTGACTTTCTAAGTGTAGCTTTAAGTAAGGCACAGAAGTGGACAGTCCTGAACAGTGGTCATTTGTCGTTAAAACTATGATCTTGCTTTAATTTTCCTTAGGTTTTTAATCAATCCCTCCTCCTTCATATGGATATGCTCTCAAATGCTCATAGGTTTTGTCTGTAGGTGAGAAATGTAGGTTTTGGGGTATGAAAAACAGTTTCTCTTCTGAAGATACAACCATTTTGAGCATCCATTTATTTTCCCTTCCTGTCCTTCTGTTTCATTTTTTGAAAAGCATTTCTTGATTCCAAATAATAACAGGCCTAAAGCAGTCAAGAGTGGTTAGTGAATGGATGTGGGTAATCGGTGAATTAGCACCACTTTACCTCAAAACCATAACTTAATAGGTCTGGACAGGTTGCTATATGGTAGCCGAGTTTAGCGAACAAGCAGCTGCTGGTTTCATATATTTCATGATGGTTACTGGGTTAATACTCAGAAACACACACATAGGCTAACACTGTATTTTCAATCCCTACCAAGCAAGTTCTCTATCAGAGGCTTTGTTTACTATAAGAAAAGTTTTTCATCCTCCAAGACCTACATTTTCTATATTTTACTTTTCCTGCTTGTGTCCACTTACTGATGCACCCCTCTCTCTCTCTCTCTCTCTCTTTTTTTTTTTTTTTTCTGAAGGTAATTAGTTCATTTATGACATAACCATATATGGAAAATTCTTCTGAAAATATTCAGAAAGTTACTGTGGGACCTACTATGTTGGTATGATGATCAACATAAGAAATAATTGGGAAAGATGGTGTGAATTTCATAATGCATTTACCATAGGAAAAAGCAAATATGATAAGTAACTGCTTTGTGTACTTGAAAATTATAAATATCTAAACGAGCCTTCCTTGATAAAAATTACAAGTGACATGACTAAACACAGGATAGGGGTATGGCAGTGTAATAAAAAGAAGGCACTTTTTTATAGTAACAAACATGGCATGGAAGAAGCATGCTCCAATCATGGCCATATGGAATGAAAGAAAAATAGTTAGAAAAAGAATGGGATAGAATATTGCTCCTTTGGTGTTTGCAGCCCAGACTTAAAAATGATAAGGCTAAGGAAAGACAGTAAAACAAAGGAAAGAAGAGAATTCCACATCCTTATTTTTCATGGAAAGCATGAAGTATCATGATACTTAATGCTTGTGTGGTTGGTTTCTGACAGTCTGTGAAAAGAAGTGGCCAGAGATGTTCCGTGGGTCCAAGCCTTAGTGAGAGGTACACAGACAGCTCATGAAAGCAGTGGCTGAAATAATAACCATAGAACAAGAAGAGACATCAAATGGATATAAAGAGATGATTAATAAAGGTGACAGCAAAAGAAATATGTAGAAGGATTTTGACTCCACTCTGGTTAAGAGGGATGTGAAGGAAGGGCCACCCAAGATATGCAAGAAATACTCTAGGATGGGGCAGATAAAACTAGACTAGATATGGAACAGCTGCTCACAAGAGAAATAATCACAGCACCTTAACAATGCTCCTAGCTTTTGGGAAACAGATTTTGTAAAGTTTTTGGGATACAGTGGAGGATCTGGCTGTTCCCAACATGTTCATGCTATTGAATGTTTTGAGTTATAAGAGTGGGGAAACAAGTAAGATCTAGAAAGATATGGTTTTGCTTTACTGAGATGCAGTAGAAGTCTGAATTAAGGGATGAGATATATGCTGCATGAGAGAAAGAGCAAATATTATTGCGAGAAGGGAAGGAGGAAAAAAGTTGAAGTCTGATGAGTGAACTAATCAACAAGCAAACATGGTCAGAGGCTGAAGAATGACTGTTACTGGAGAGAAGAATGAAAGCAGGCGACAGAAAAGAATGCGAAGGGTAATGAGTGTTTCTTTTCAGTTTTGAAAATATGTATTTTTATCATTTTTCAAACTGCGAGCAGTGAAATATAAAGAATAAGTAATTCATATGGTACGTTGATTCTGTTCTGCAGTACAATACTTTTGTGTTCTGCTACAATGAAAAGGATTTATTTACAAGACATCAGTAAAACAACTATTTACATGAGTTCTTATCTACTGGCATTTATGCAATTCAAGACCAGCGACTTGATTTAATATCTGTACAGATGGAACTTTCCTTTCTAATGCCTTTCTTTTAATTTTTTACTAATATCAATTGCAAAAGTATGTCAAAATTAAAGGATTACTTTCACTTAAAAGATAATGTAAATGAGAATGTTGTACACTGTAGTTACGAAGGCAGCAGCCTGTTACTAAAAATTTAACCATTCTGTCAGTTTTGGAGTTATCTCCAGATTTATTTTATTGAAAGGCATCATCATTTGTAGGTTACACTTCTAGGTGCACTGGAGACTTGGTTTGTTTGTGAGAAAGTTCACCACAGAAAACCTTGTTTCTTAACTACTACAGCAAATAATTACTCTTATCTAACCTACATCTGGTTAGAGGATTGAAGTGCACTTCTCACTGCCATGTACTTTACAATTTCATCAGCTTAGACTCTCTTATTCTGAAAATGATTTGATAAATCCACACTAAATCATTGGTCTGGTTATTGAGAAACAAGCAAAAACATGAGTGTTTTGCTAAAAATATGCAATTCTCCCTGCAAAGCAGTGTGGGTAACAATAAAAAAATCATAGACAATATTACTGTAGCCACTGGCCATCTTAAGATACTGGCCAGCCATCACATTGTTAGCCTGTTGACAGTAGAAAGTAGTAGATTAATGATACACTTTTCAAACATGATATGAATCAGAACTTCTTTAAAAATTGTACTGGTAAGAAATTCATCAATTTGAAAAATAATTTTATTTACAAACTTAACTAGTTCCTCACATGTTAAGATAACTTTAGACATCTGACAAATATCACTTATAATTTTGGGGAATTTGTATTTCTCTTCAAAAAAATATATGTATAACCAACACCTGCTTTGCATAAACATACAATGAGTCGATGGAAGATATTTAGTTATAGTAAATGATACTATGTGAGACCAACTGTAATATAACATTATAATGCTAACAGAAGATAAACCTGTATTATGAAGAAACCTCATGTGTCAGACTCTCGTCTGTTTTTTTTCTCCTCAGCTTCCGCAATATCTTGCAATTCTGTGTCTATCCTTTCCTTAGCACGCACAACCTGTGGCAGTAGGTTTAAGAAAAAAAATTAATTTAATAGTGTGCCACATATGTTCCTGTAAGTATACGCACAAACCTCTAAAATTAGAAAGTTATCTTTATTTTGGCTACCCTGAAAAATGTTTAAAACATTCATTTAAAATTGGTGCCAGATTACTGTAAATAATTACAAATTACGTAAAAATGCTGTATAGCAATGCAATACACTTAAAAGTGCTGGGTATTAGTGTGCATCTTCTTCTTCTTCTCTCTCTCTCTTTTTTTTTTTTTTTTTTCCCAAGTTGTGCTTCACAGGTTTACTACTTAACAAAGGTCTAAGCATTTCTACAGCATGCTTTAAAAACATGACACCAAAATCAGGAAGCAAATATAAAAGTTTAAGTGCTGAAGAGATGTATCAGTTTAGGTTTGCTTTTTTTTTTTTTTTTTTTTTTTTTTTTTCCAGTGATAAGGTAAACAACAATTAGGTAAATAATGTAAATACAGGTATTGTTCATTTGTACTGTATACATATGAAGTAGGGTACCTTTTGTAGTGTACTCTACTGTGACTCCATATACCTTCTTAAATCCACCTTAAAACTTTACAAGGTAATACTTTTTTATGATGAGTACACTTTTTGTTTCTGTTTACAGGCATTTCAAAAATGTAATGAAGGCAACTTGGAACTATTTATTATGGAACATGGCTAGTACTGTTAGTGTACCAAATTATGTAAGTGTTTGTGTGCATTTGTATACATACACATGATTTTAAAGTGAACATTTGTGGACACATGTTTTTGTACAAGTTTGTTTGACTGCATAAAGTGCCAGAATCAAAGACAATTTGGGAACATTTCATACTGGTAAAGGTTTATGCCAAATGGATATCTTCACCTCAAATCTTAAATTACCTTCATAAAATTTAAATTAAATGTAATAAAATCTCACTTAACAAACAGGTATTTGATTTAATATTAGCATAATGGATGCAATATGAATGTGAGGTGGCCCATTAAGTTTTTTCTGAAATTTTACAATTGCATAGGTGCACAGGAGGTATGAGGTGAATGAGACATACAGCTATTAGTCAGCTGGGCATAACAGTTATGGAGACTTTTGCCGTGGCCACCCCTTTGTGGGAGTTACCAAAGGGAACAGGCAGATGCATAGGCATGAATGTTTATGATAATTATAAAAAATTTTTGACACTCTTTTTGGTCTTATATTCTTTTTTATATGCACTTATGCATAAATGATTGCTCTCTAGTATTATATTCTATGTTTAACTAAGGACAAAAGTTAACCTCAAGATCAATGTTTACTTTACATCAAGGTTCAAGTTTAGGCTCCTTCACGATTTAAATTCAGGTTATTTAAGATTGAAGTTACCTCAACATCCAAGTACAGAATTTACCTTAAAATTCAAATTGTCTTCTTAAAAATTTTTGTTCTATACATCTTTACTCTTGGAAGATATCATTAGGATACTTGTTGGTGTGAAGCTACAAAATATGTTGTACTGTACTTAACATGGAATCATTTCAATTTCAATGTGTGCACCAAAGGCCAGCTACCACCCCTTACTATACTCCAAAGCTGGCACTGTATATATTTTTCTGTCTAACAAAGCTGGGATTGCTGATGTTGGGGACCCTTTGCCCTAACATGGTCTTATGGGAACTGTTTGCATCACTATGTAGCTAATTCCATTATTTTCAGACTAATAATTGATTTTTTTCAGTCCCATAAAATTTATTTCAATATTTTGGTCATAAAAAAAAAATACAAAATAGTTTCAACCTAACAAATGATGAAATAAAAAGCTCACCACTGCTGCAACCTCTTTTCATAGATTATTAGCAACCATTACTTTCACAAAACACATACATATTGAAATGACCCAGCAAGAGCTGAATAACCATCCTCCCAATTCAGTCTCAAACACCATCCACTAGAAACACCTAACTGAAACCACACTCCCAACAACCATGAGTCATACTTTCTATGAAACAGGCCTAATGTTACCCAGGACTTTCCATGAGTCATACTTTCTATGAAACAGGCCTAATGTTACCTAGGAACTTTCCATGAGTCATACTTTCTATGAAACAGGCCTAATGTTACCCAGGACCTTTCCAAAGTTCCAGCAGCCTAAGGCTGTGTTACTTCCAATAGCAAGGAAATGTAGACTATTTTGGAGTGACAAGTTCTTTGATGAGACTGTACTCCCAGTGATACAGCCCTGCTTGTGGTGTAACCTCCTGTAGGTGGAAACTAGTAACATATATGGGGAAGAACAGGAAAAATTATAATTTTTTTTTCCTTTCATGCATTTGTGCTGCTGCTCGTGGGGTGGGATAGCATCAAGAATGGATGACGGCGAGCAAATATGAATATGTACATATTCATATACGGATGCTACCTCACTAATACGGGAAATGGCGAATATTCATGGAAAAAATTGATATTTTGTTTTCTTACATTCGCCATTTCTTGTGTCAGCAAGGTAGTGTCAAGAACAGATGACTGAGCCTTAGAGGGAAAAATCATCAATTGGCCCCCTTCTCTGTTCCTTTAGGAAAATTAAACAAGAAGGGAGGACTTTCAGCTCCCCACTCCTGTCTTTAGTCGCTTTCTACGACATGAATGGGAATATATGAGCAGTATTCTTTTTCCCTTATCCCCAGGGATAATATCTATGTAAGTTTTTTTTATATCGGTTTCCCCATTTGAATATATGCAAGTCAATCATTAGCAATATTGTATCATAAGCAATCCATCAGTCACCATAAACCTACATTTAAGTCCAAAACAAGAGAGACTGAAGGAATTTACCTGTTTCTAATCTTTTTATAACAGCCATAGTAAACTATACCAATTAATTATCCCAATTTTTCAAGATGCATACATAATTTATTTTGTGTCTGATATCAGAAAGATAGGACTCTACCTAAGTATACAGGCTCTACCAGCAGTGCACATAAAATTCAAATTTAGATATATATACAACTGAAAATGTACAACCCCTATCAATAAACATAACATATAGTCTATAATAAAAGATCAGAACAAAATTTCTAACTATATATCTGGAAGACATACAAACCCATGTTACCAGAATCTGTGATACTACTACATACATTTGATAAAAGTCATAATAATTATCAAGTTTTTGTCTGTCAAATAAGTTCTAAAGTGCTGTGATTCGTATCACTGCACTCATATTTAATTTGGTCCTACTCCAAGTAAAATACTTGAAAAAACTGACTATTTAAACATAAGAGCAACTAGTTATTCTGTTATGGGTGGCAAACATACTAACTTATGCGTGTAGAGTCCAGGAAGGAGTGACATGAGAGTTATATGTGTTATAATAGCCGTCAGACCCCAAATACGGGGTTCAGAACCTATATACACGGGCATTGTATAACCATTTTTAATTTTCTGAGAACGGAACTGAGTCTGTTTTGCATTCTGTTGGTTGCAAAGGTTTCTTAGGGAGACTGCAAACACAGATTCAACCTCATCTTCACACAGCTTTAAGGATGATGGGTCAATGTGTCCTATATAAGCTAAAACTCCTCTGACTGCAGCATCTCCTAATCTGCTGGGAACAGGGGGTGTCATTCCCCAAACATCAGCACTGGATCGAGGTATTCCTACTTCTTCCTCAGCTTCCCTGAGAGCAGTATCTATAAGGTCATGATCACCTGGATCAGCCATGCCTCCTGGGAAACTCACTTCTCCGCTATGATTATTCAAGGTTCTGCATCTGACTGTTAGCAAGATTGAAAGTTCTCCATAAATATGACACATGGGGACAAGAACAGCAGCAAACTTGTGGGAATCACTCATGAATATCCTGTAAGTACTTGTCTTCTCCAAGCGAGAGATGCATCTTTTCCGATTTTCCTTGGATAAAACCGTATCCCAGGTAAGGGAAGCTGTGGCAAACTGTCTAGCAGGCCATGTTGAAACTGGACCAGGAGGTACTCGTGCCCTTGCACCGAAACCAAAGAGAATTGCCTGCGAGGTGCCTGGGCCACCAACTCTTCTCCATGTTCCTTCCACAGACATCTATGAGGAAAGCCATGAATCAGCTGAATCTAACTACTTGCTCTTAAGGTAACTGCACTAACTGACCTATCTGATCTGCTTTTCTCTCATTAATCTACTTGAAAAATCAATCATCAGGAATAAGAGTGTTACTTATAATATCCAACCACTACTACCTAGACCATATCAAGATGCAGAACCAAAAGGAATTAAACTAAAAGGTATACAAATGAAGATATGTAATATATGTAATCTAGCAAAATCTAAGGAATCCAGTAATAATTTTCAAGAAAATGTAATAAAGATAGCAAAAATAATAATAATAGTAATATTTGGCAACCAACACAATATACATAGGAACATGGATATACACAGGCATGGTAGGAAAAATGCCTGACCCTCCAGATCAGTAGACTCTTATATGGACATTTAAATTGTCTATCTTGCCAAAGTGAAATATATAACAACTTTGCATTTAAAGGCTCTGGGCAAAATACCAATGGAAAACTAAATTCCTGCAGGCTAGGTTCCATTTTAAAAGAGGATGCTAGAAATAAGATTGTTATTAAAATACAGAGCAAGTGCTTTGTGTGTGATGGTGGAAGTGTGAAATGAGAGATTAATCTTTCCTCTCAACTAATGAGTCAGTATTATATGCAGTGCATAATTATGTACCCTCTCTTATTTTTCTTTCCAACAATGAACAACCTAACCCTTGTATAGTGAAGATGCATCTGACCTAACCCTTACTGGTCAGGTCTTATGCACCTTCACAAAAAGCTAGTAGTAACGAGGATATGGTGAAGATGAGTGTTCAATTAGGCTTAGGATATAGTAAAGCTGAGGGTAAAGTTACGGTGAGAATGTATAGAAGTTGGACTATCATATAACCTTTATAGGTTTGGTCAAAGGCCAGTGGTGTAAAGGGTGTAGGGAAGCAGGTCTTTGAACTGACACATAAGGATGTAATGAAGTGTTTGGTGGTGTCTCCCTACAAAGTAAACAAGCAGAAGGAGACATTCATGAATGTTGGCATTTCAAGTTGAACACTATAATGATATGAAATATCATGCTCATTTCAAAACACTGGTTAAATTCTTCACATGGCATAAAATATCAAAAATTTTTTAAATCTACATTAAACTGGAGTATATATCAATACCTGCCTGAAATGAATATAGCTGATAAAACACTAAGCAAAATTTTATCAAATCAAATTCACATTTAGATAGTTCTTTAGTTCATGAGTATGGGTGATAGTTTCTATGTTGGACAGGGAATTAAATAATATTTTTTTTCAGAAAGTATAGGTGTTTGCAGGTCGGATGTGGGTAAGTTGGGGGCCCTCAGTAAATGAAAATTGCTGCTGATCTACACATTTAAGACTCACCTTACTCTGAATATAAAATGATCCTCCTTTGCTTTTATCATTGATACCAAAGAGATAATCGTAATTCTTCTGTATTTCCTCAGGATCTAATTTCTCTACATTAAGTATTTGCTTAGCTTCCTCCAAGCTCATCCCCAGTCTCTGATTAGTGGCTGAGTGCTTGGCTCCAGCAGCCCCCCCACCTGCTCTCTGAGCTGCAGCTTGACTAGCTGGTGTTAAAAATAAAAAACATGAGCATATCTTATGAATACATATAAATCTCAAAATTCTACATAATGTTCTTCTAGGAGGGCAAGGACATAAATTGCTGATATCGTTATAAAATGTAATCTAATTAAGTGAAAATAAAAGGTGTATGGGTGGTACTTACAAAGGAGTGCAAATGACTGGGGTATGTACAAGAGAATGCAGCAGAAAGTCAAGAAGAAGTGAACATTCAGACACAGAAAAAGAGGACAAATGAGAGTTGGGGTGAGCTAGCACCAGCAAAGTTCAGGGAGAAAAAGATGTTTTGGAAGGAGGTTAATAGTGTTAGAAAGACTAGAACAAATGGGGGAATTGATAAAGGGAGCAAATGGGAAAATGATAACAGGCAGTGACGAGGCAAAGAAGAGATAGAGTGAGCATTTTCAAGCATTGTTGAATACATGATGATGGGATGGCAGATGTAACATGTTTGGGTCGGGGAGGTATGCAAAATGAGACAAACATGGCAAGTGGTTTGATGAAGAGAAAAGAGGTGGTGAAAGCCTTGCTTACGATGAAATGTGAACAGGCACCTGGAGTGGATGGTAATGCAGCTCAGTTTCTTAAAGTATTGACTGTTGTTGACTGGTTGGTTATGATTTTCACTGTAAGTATGGATCATGGTGGAGTGCCTGAGGATTGGCAGAATGCACGTATAGTGCCTCTGTATAAAGGCAAGGGGTACAAAGGCGAGTGTCTGAACAACTGTGGTATAAGCTTGTTGGGTGTACTTGGAAAGTTGTTTAGGAGACTGTTGACTGAGAAGGTAGTAGCATATAGAGAATAGGATGGGAGGAGCAGTGTGGTTTCAGGAATGGTAGTACGTGTAGATCAGGTATTTGCCTTGAAGAATACTTAAGAAAAACAGAAAGATCTGTGCATGGCATTTATGGATCTAGAGAAGGCATACACTTAGGTTGATAGAGATGCTTTGAGGAAGGTGTCACGAATATATGGTGCGAGAGGAAGGCTATTAGAAGCAGGGAGGAGTTTTTATCAAGAGAATGAGGCATGTGCATGAGTAGGTAGAGAAAAGGATGAGTGGTTCCAGATGAAAGTAGGTCTGTGGCAGGGGTTTGTGATGTCACCATGGCTGTTTACTTTGCTTATGAATGGGGTGGTGAGGGAGATAAATGTTAGGGTCTCAGAGCAAGGGGCTGGTATGCAGTCTGTAGATGACGAGGTGTGACTGGGATGCAAGTCAGTTGTTTGTTAATGATGTGGCTCATGTGGTAGATTCAAATGAGAAACTGCACAAGCTGGTGTTTGAGTCTGGGAGAATGGTTAAAAGGAGAAAGTTGATAAAAAATGTGAATAAAAGCAAGGTGTTTTGTTTAGAAGTGCAGTGAGACAGGTTAGTTGGGGTATGACTTTGAATGGAGAAAACTTGGAAGAAGTGGGGTGTTTTAGATACCTGGGAGAGGACATGGTAGTGAAGAGAACTATGGAAGCATAGATAAGTCATATGGTGTGTGAAGGAGCAAAGGTACTGGGAGCATTGAGGAAGGTATGGAAAGAGAGGTTGTTATATATGAAGGCAAAAATGGGTAAATGTGAAGGTATAGTAATCTCAGTGATGTATGGATATGAGGCATGAGCTACAGATGAGAATATACAGAAGAGGGTGGGTTTGTTGGAAATGAAACATTTAAGGACAATATATTGTTTGACGGGGTTGATCAAGTAAGTAATGATAGGGTAAGAGAGAGAAAGGTGGTTGTAAGAAGAGTATGGTTGAGAGATGCTGAAGACTGTGTGCTGAAAAGGTTTGGACATATGAAGAGAATGAGTGAGGAGAGGTTGACAAAGGGGATATACGTGTCAGAAGTGGAGGGGTCACGAAATGAAAGAACAAACTGGAGACAGAAGGATGGAATGAAAAAGATTTTGAGTACTTAATGCCCAAAACTGCAGGAAGGTAAAAGCCATGCAGAGGATGAAATGAACTGGAACATTGTGGTATACAGGGAGTGATGTGTTGTCAGTGGTCATATGAATCTAATGGAGGAACTACAGAAGGGTCTATGAGGCCTGGCTGTAGAGAGAGGCCTATGGTTTCAGTGCATTACATATGAGAACTACATTATAGAAGTAACCAAATGAGGCCTTCTCTTCATCTGTTCCTGGCACAAGCTCGTTAAAACAGGAAACAGTGAACAAGTATGAATATCTCATCTTTATGTGGAAAGTCAGACAATGAAATATCACTGTACAGAGATATATGAATATCTCATCTTTATGTGGAAAGTCAGACAATGAAATATCACTGAACAGAGATAAAATTAAATTCTGAAGAGCTCCAGTACTTCTGAAGGAAATTTACTGATGATTGAATGGAGGATGAAAATTGATAATGCAATGACAAAAGTAATGAAAGCTGAAAGTGTTTTATGTTGAATAAGGTGCAACCTAATCCATGATGTGAAATTAAAAATGGATTGGAATAAAGAATGGAAGGCTGGGTAGTGCTGGAACAGCAAATGATGGATTTTTCAACAAAGGAAGAGTGGACAATGGGAAATTCAAAAATACATGGGGTGGTACAAAAAATTGACTGATAAAGACAAGGACTTTTTACAAAGAGCTATGATGAAGAAAGGATACCGAAAGATGTACAGTTAAGAGAAAACAATATAAAAAATGAGATTAAACAGAAACTGACGGAGTATGTGCCTGAAGCAGAAGGAAACAGCAAAGAAGAAAGTTAACAGCACCACTGAGGCATTAGCTACTGTAAGAAGTACTTACCTGTGTAGCAAAATGCTGCAAGTTATATATGTTCTGATGGGTAGCTATATCTTTTTTTATCATGCACTCTCTAATTAACATTTAGATTAATGTGGCATATGAAGATCCTGAAGAATATCTATCGTCTACCTCTTCACTTTAGTGTCAAAATCCCCAAAGTAATGCATAAAATACTGAGATAACTTCTTTTGCATTACCATTTGCTTATTACTGTCAAAAGCAACTGTCATATACCTACCCTAAAATGTGAAAAATGTAAGGAAGTTGCTTCACAAAGTAATCACAAGAGGCAAGTAAGGGAAGGAAAGCTTAAAAATGGGGAAAACAACAACAGACAGAGAACTGGGAAACAGAAATTTTTAAAGAATCATGTGAAGTCTAGGAATGCATGGCTTACAAAGTGGAATGTACAATGAAAGAAGGCAAACAAACAAACTGTTACTTGAAGAGGAAGACTATAATTAATCACTAGTACACCAAGGAACAACTGATCTGCTACCTATTCAGGCAGTTCAACATAAATCAGACTTCCAGACTGGAACTGTTTCCATTTTCAGATATAAACTTGAGAGATATTTCCCTTAATCATAAAATCAATAAGACACTCCATTGTCTAAAATGCCAGTTATATGCCCTTTTTGCAACCTTGTGAAGAAATAATTTTATCATGAGGTTACACATAACACAAGAAAACAGTATTAATATCATGAAAGGAAATTTCCAGGTGCTACATTTAATCCATACAACTTTAGATTTGGAAAATTATCTTAATCTCTCTTCCCCCCCCCC